>JAECMU010108354.1:26310-37416 GCA_016106625.1 Dracogyra subfuscus
AAACAATTGTCAAAACAACAAATGATGAAAAATGTTATTGGTTATTAATTAATAAAAATATTTAGTTTCATCTGTAGTTAATTAATCTATATATATATCTCTATCTATCTATACACATACACAACTTTTATCTCTAGGGGAAAATAAATGACACACATATAATATGTTTCTTAGCTGTTTGATCACTATAACAAGCAAAAGAAATTGAATGTCTGGATTTAATCATTGTGTTGTGACGATGTTCTATGGCAAATCTGCTTTATATACAGTTGTGTAGACATATTATAATATATATTCAGCACGATAAAAAATATTCACAGACATGGGGACAGAAATGTTGTGTAAGTGCTAATTTACCTTTGACTGTAAAATCATTTAAGGGATCACTGAGAATTCCTCCCTCTGGCTTGGTACGAAACCCCAAGAATGATCCATCTTGACGCAAAATAAAATAACGTTTGCGCCAGTTCTTGATGTGTTCACCTGCAAGTCAGAACCAATTAATTGTATCAGATATTTTAAAATAAGATATTCTGTCAATATCATCCACTCAGTGGTGTTCATTTCATATGAATAAATGTCCCTCTGAAGGGTAAAGGTCATCAGACTCGGTCAATAATTTGTACATTATCTCATTATAATATTATTATTCACAAGATGATTCTTACACATTTGTACATAACTCATCTCATTATTTTTGAAGTCACAGATCTTAGTTTGAACTTGTGGAAAGAAGACACTGAGTTTAGTTAATCTACAAACTTGTAACACATCTGAATATAGTTTGTTTTGTTTAACGACACCACTAGAGCACAATGATTTTGTTAATCATTGGATTTGTTGGATGTCAAACATATGGTCATTTTGAGTCATAGAGAAGAAACCTGCATAATAATTTCCATTAGTAGCAAGGAATCTTTTATAAGCACCATCCCACAGACAGGATAGCATGCACCATTGCCTTTGATATGCCAGTCGTGGAGCACCGACTGAAATGAGAAATAGCCCACTGGGACCACCGACCGTGCATCAAGCGAGCACTTTACCACTGGCTGTATCTTGCACCATCTGAACATAGATGCAACACACTGATACAAAAGTATGTGATAATGAAATGGGGCTATTCCCTCTGAAAGAGTTTTTAGAATTATGAAAAATATCACTTTGCAGCATCACAAACATTGGAAATGGATAAATAACAAAATGTAAGTAATGTCCGATATCAAAAGTAAAAACCCCTGCTTTAATGCTAAAAATTCTGCCGTTTTGTTTTTAAACTAGGATCAGTCATAACATAACATTGGTACCAACCTCTTTTGGATAAGTAGCCTTCTTTGATAATGGGGATGGGGATCCCATCTGTATTCATTGCGGTGGCTAGATCAGCCCTGAAATTAAGAAATTGGTAAATATTTATTAGGATTCTACTACTAAAAACTACTACATTGTGCATCAATAAATTATTAACATATGATGCCATTAGTTTATTCATTCATCCATCTTCAACCAGATAATAATATGGCAGTAGAAATGTTTTTATATCTGAACAACTTGAACCTGATATCAACCAGAGTCAGATGCTCAACTAGAACTACAGTTAACAAAATATGTTTAAAACAAAACAGTTTGTGAGATAAGAAGAACGAAGAAAAAAAAGAGGGCTGGGGAATCAACACCATATTTTCCCATCTACTGTGTAGTATTTATACTAAAAAATAGTTTTATCGAAAATGATGTCAAATGAATTGATCGAAAATGATGTCACATATGAATAATTCAGCCCTTGAAATTCAGACAAGTTTGCAACGGCACTACGACGGCAGTTTTAAAGAAAAAGATTAATGCTGTCAAAATTATTCATATATGATCCACTGCTGTAATAATATGCTAAAACATAACACCTCAACTTTACTTTCGTAAGTTTTTATACTGGAATAAACCAATTTATATTACTGAAGGAAACTGAGCTACACACAATAATACATTTATGCTTCTCTCTGAGATCTGTAATTGGACAGAGTTCAGAAAGAAATGCCTACAGACTTTTCACCACTCACAGATTTCGACGGCAATGAAATGCTGTCGAAATCAAGTTTGCGATAGCTTTTGCAACGGCATTGCCGATTGCCGCCGCAAATTTCGAGGGCTGATAATCGTAAGTCCTCTTTGTTTTCTAATAAAGTTTGTAACTATTAACATTAAAAAGAGTTTTAAACTGTAGAACTAGAGTAAATAATTGTAAAATAAAGTTAACCTTTAATTCTATTTTTCATTGAGCTTAACGTTTAACACTGACCAAGGTGTATGCATGGTGAAGCCTATTAGTATTACCGGTACATAAATCATTTAGTGCAGTCTTGGTTTAAATTTTTTGGCAAACTCAACTCTCAAAATCTAGCATGCAAGACTATGTACACTCAGTCACTGTATACACATTTACTTGATTACTGAACCACATACATACCAATAAATGTAATTACAATTATTTAAATACCATGTACGCTATTTAAATAGTTTCAATTAACATTGTGCTAGCAGATGTCTAACAAACTTCCTGGTTGATGGATGAAACTGCACAAACAAAACAAAACAGGAAGAGGAAATTCTATATATAAATTTACATAGACACATGTACATAAATATTGGAACTCTCAACATTTAACAACAGAATTACGATTACAAGTCGGATGTTTACAAGAAGTACATTGTACAGACATACATAACTACTATCATCACACTATTTCTACCAGATGAAAGTTTTTTGTTTAACACCATCACTAGAGTACATTGATTTATTAATCACCGTAACCAGATGAATACAGTGAAACAAGTAACTTGCTATATTGCTTTGGGAGTATATATTATTTCAACTTTTATATTATATAATGACATTGTAATTTCCCAATATTTTTTTTATTTTTTTATTCTGATTCCTGATAATGAGTAAAACATAAAATACAAAATTTCTGGCCCAAAATAAAACTATTTTCTTTTTGCTCAATGAGCTGTTATTTCCAATGTCCTGAAAATATAAATAAACAATAACATTTCAAACTCACACCCACTTTAAAAAACCCAACCAAAACAATAAAATCTAGCATCAAGCAAACCAGAGCACTGATTTAGGGAAAAAATAAACATGAGAACCATTTTAGTCTGAGAATGTATTAGAAGACAAATACATGTAAATTGAAATGAACTAAATTGTTTCAAATATTCTAAAAAATATAATGTTATTATTATTATAAAATCACAGGCACTTGACACATATTCATAATCATTGTAATAATAATAATTAGTATACATGAATAAAATTCAAAAAAATTATATGGTCGAACATAATATAATTTCCCAATATTTGGCTTATACAGTCTTCATACATCAGAATTTTATTGCCACTTAACGTGTATTGACATATGTACCAAAAATTTCGATCTCTACCTGACAGAATTAGGCCATTCTATGTAATGTATTTGATAATGATTATACCGAAATGAAATGTGTATATTGTTTATTCGTCTAAATTTTCACAATAAATGAATTTACTGACTTAATACATGACAACTTCAATGTCATTGAACAAGTAATTACATTTATCAACAATTTCGACTACTACTACATAAAAGATACTTTTATTGTATAGTAGGGATCAAAATTTTCGAAATATCTAAAAACACGTTAAGTGGCAATAAATTTCTGATGTATGAACACTGTATATATACCCGGTAAGTCAAATATTGGGAAAATATATCAAGTTCGACCACATAATTTTATTTGTATTTTTTATTCATGTATACTAATCATTATTATTATAATGATTATGAATATGTGTCAAGTGCCTGTGTATAAAATCCCTCCAAATTAACCCTTAAAATTACCAATGGAAAAGAAAGTCTAATTTTGCAATTCAGATGCCTGACCATGCATGTTAAATATCCCCCTCCAACCCCATACCCACACACACCTCAAGTTTCTAGTCATTTAAAATATAAAAACATTATTCTCAATTACCATGAAAAATAATCAGAGCTTAAATGCAAAAAAATTCAAAAAAATTCAGATGCCTGTAAGTTCAAATCCAATTAAAAACATTTCTCAGAGGAGCATGTTCTTGGAACCCCTTACTAAATAATTTTATAGCAATAGGATTTTGGTTAGTATATGGCCCTGACTAAGTAATATTATCAAATGAAAGATCGATAGTTTACACACCAATAATCTGAGTAAACAAAATCATCATCATAATGCTGCATAAGGCATAACTTATGATAACCATTGGCCTACTAGACGTCACACTATTACATGTATGACAAATGGGTCTTATCAGTTAATTACAGGAAAAAAGGTTACCTAAAGCAGTGACAAGACAAGACAATAAAAAGCAGACAAGTACTCCCACAACCTATGGAATGATTGATTATCCATGATCAAACATTTCTGGTTAAAGAAGGCTAGATGTAGGTCAGAGATTTCGAGGAAAACAACAAGATCAATGCAAGTTGCCGTGACCCAGTAATAGCTGCAAGCCAAACACCAGCTAGTGTTGTCTTACAACAACAACATCTTCATACCAGGCTACACAATGACAGGGATATACACACCAGAGAATCCACCTCTAGCCACACTCAAATGACAGTATCAGGGTATTCAGTGACAACACAAAATGACACAGCAAAACAATACACATGTGCACCTATTTATTAACACTATAAGACTCCCAATACATGGAAGTTGTTGATCACAATTTTTTCTTCTCAGACGCTGCACATAATGAAAATCAATATTTGAACAAAATACCAGATAATGATTACAAAAAGATAGAAAATCCTCACCTTGTTACATCTATCTCCATTTTGTAGAAATGTTATGCACACAACATCAGTGAAAATAGTTTGACAATTAACCACACAGAGTCAACATGTTTACAACCAATAAGACCCCACTGCCAATCAGAATTGTCCACGAGATGCAGTAATGAGCAAGAACTATCTAAAATCCTGCAAAACTCAACGGATCATTATCAGTGAGGAAATGGCTCCATTCAGCAGAGTGCTGCATGTACGTTTACACAGTGGCTAGACTGCAGGGCCCTGTAACATAAAGAAGTGTAGCTAAGTGACCGATACGTGTGTGGTACGTGGACGTAATTATCGCTTTACTCCAGTAACTAGAAGAATGCGCAGAGTACACTTAGCATGTTTGTAAAAAAACACTGGCATGCTTAGTGGCTTAGAATGTGTAAATATCAGTTTACGAAGCAACAATTGGCTTTCTTCATGTAATGTAATGTATGTATGTATGTATGTATGTATGTATGTATGTATGTATGTATGTATGTATGTATGTATGTTATGTATGTATGTATGTATACATGTATACATGCATTTTTTTTCAGCATTTAACTATTCCACAATTATACATTTCATAAACATAAAAAACAAAGCATGAGTTTACCAATATCAACAGCATCTCACCCCCACCCCCCTAACAAAAGAACTAAATTTTACAGCTGACGACAGTAATTTGTCACTAAACACAATGGTATTATATATAAATATATATATAAATATGGTATATCAATGCCCAAGCATGTTATAACAAACAGCTGGGGTCATTCAGATATTACATAACACTCGAGGGGTTGGTGGGTTTAAGTGCAAAACACTATGTATCATTACAGGGGTGGGTGTATTGAATAACTTTATGTAACACACTTTTTCAAAAACGCTTTCAGTGTGACAATGCTTAATATAGGTAGTTTTAGCTGGTGTTCGGTCTGAATATTCACTCACCAATTTGCTATTCAAAATATTCAAACAGTATTTTCAAGTATTGGAATATCCAGGGTTTGTTAGGTCATATGGGGAAAATGACTAAGTGAGATAGGTAAAACGGTTTCTTTGAATTCTAAGATTGGTCCTGCATGCTGCTTGTCACATGCATTCAATCGGGGAGCGTAAAATGTGTTTTGAGTTTCATATTAATAGTGTATTATGATGTGGATGGCTGCATTTCATAAAACAAGAATTGAAACAAAATCTATATACGGTAATTCATACAACAGAGTTTTTCAAACATTACAAAGTGTTGTAAGTGCCAATTTTATATAGTAATCAAAACAAAACTTTTTATGTCAGAAAAGTTTTCAACACATATTTGATTTGGACATATTGCTTTAGTGTTTTTCATAATTTGAAAGTTCATAATACAATTCAAACTATACAAAAGAAAGAAAGAAATGTTTTATTTAATGACGCACTCAACACATTTTATTTATGGTTATATGGTGTCAGACATATGGTTAAGGACCACACAGATATTGAGAGAAAATCCGCTGTCGCCACTTCATGGGCTATTATTTTTCAATTAGCAGCAAGGGATCTTTTATTTGTGCTTCCCACAGGCAGGACAGCACAAACCATGGTCTTTTTTTAACCAGTTATGGATCACTGGTCGGTGCAAGTGGTATACACCTACCCATTGAGCCTTGCGGAGCACTCATTCAGTGTTTGAGTCGGTATCTGGATTAAAAATCCTATGCCTCGACTGGGATCCGAACCCAGTACTTACCAGCCTGTAGACCGATGGCCTAACCAAGGCCGGTCAAACTAACTATACAAAAAAAGCCCTTAAGTTTGATGAGTCAGTTGTTGTTAAGTTAGTATTCGAGTATATTTTCGCTCGTAATTTCTTTTGAACAGGCAAATATCATTTTCAGACCAAATACCAAACACTAGTTTTAGCTAGACATTACACACAATAACGATTATAAATAAAGTTAAAATGCGAATCTGCATTTTTCCAAATTGCAAAACAGTAATTAAAATTATATTACACCTCATCGCATGACTTATGACATTTTAAAAAATATTGAGGGGGGGGGGGGGGATAGTGTAATGTTACAGAGCACGACAAAGAGGCAGAGTGTTTAATTTTGACAAAGATTGCATATTTGAATCGCCCCAATGAACTGGATTTTATTTTTGTAAATATACCATAATACACATGTATATACATGTATACATATATACATATGTATGTATGTATGAATGCATGCATGCATGTACATACATGTATATATACACATGACTGCACGACTAGTAATCAAAAGACATTGTATGTGCTATCCTGTTTATGTGATGATGCATATAAAATATCTCTTGCTACTAACAGAAAAATCTAGCAGTATCATTACACAAAACAAATTTTTTGTTTGACGACACCACTGCAGCACATCAACTATTGGATGTCAAACATTTGGTAAGTCTGACTCGTAGTTATCAGAGGAAACCTGCTACATTTTATTTTTCTAATCAGGTCAGGTCATAGGGTTTTACATGCACATTCAGAACAAGCTGTTGTAGCACATGCCTGTCATCGGAGCAGGAGAGGAGGGACCCCTGAAATGGCAGGTGCAAGGGAGCACCAGCAGCCCAATCAAGATTGGTAGCAGGCGGGGAGGGTGGTGGTGGTGCTATGGAATTTTGAATGGAGCAGTTAATATGCCAAAGAGAAAAGGTGTGTAATTTTGTTTGAGGAAATTTGGCAGTTTTTTGATGGTCGGCAAAACAAAAAACGTTCCGGAGCTAGTATAGGTTTTGATTTTAGTCGCCTTTGTTTAGTTGTAGTGCACTAGTTGAATCGAGAAAAAACCCAATCATCTGAATGTATCCACAGAGGTGGTTCGATCATGTGGTTCGATCATGTGGTTCAAGCACAAGCAAGCACTCAACTATCCCACCTATAATGGACCAAAGTGGCTGTTAAGGACAGGGGGCTGTTATATACCGGAGTTATATACTGATAAATAAAAACAGATGTGAAATAGATGACTATGAAAACTGCTTTCTAAAGTTGAATCAACAGTTGTTATAAAAATATAAAATAACAGCTTATGTACAGATGTATCTACGGTAGATAAAAATATATTCAAATGCTTTGAATAACATTTTATGTAGTAAAAATTGTTTCTCTTATTTTAATTTTTGTTTACGTTGATGCTTTTATGCATGCATTCCACTTTAGTAGTAGCTTTCATAGTAAACTATTTCATGCATTCCACTTTAGTAGTAGCTTTCACAGTAAACTATTTCATCTTTTTTGTATTTACTTGTATATAACGGCCATCTTTTATCATGGTCTATTTTGCTGGGTCCCTTGAGTGACTGTTATATATAATTTCAACTATATTGTAACATTCCACACAATATATACATAATTAATTAAGAAACAATTTAGAATGTTTAAATCAATTCTGGTCATGTTAAAACATCATTTCAATAACAAGAAAAAGTACAAACATAAAGCATCATAATGGAACTGAAGATAAAATTGTGTGTACATATTTACATGTCATGAACAATGTGTTAGGCCGGTTTTAATACTTACATGTATGCTACACCACACTCAAAGCAGATATAACTTTGTGGACATTTACGCACATGTCCTGAAGAACATGTATATTGAGTTACCCGTTTAAATTAGTGTATATCCAATGCTTTATGTTTATGCTACTGGGCCCAGCAATGACTGACTGACGCATGCACTTGTTGACGTTCAAATAGGCTAGGTCATTCACCTTCAGACAAGCCTGCCAGCTACATGTAGCCAATCCTCTGGCTGGAGAGGTTGTGACCCAACCCTGGCATTAACAGCTAAATCAAAGGCTATTAAATTTCAGCACATTTCCACTGATACTTAGACCGTTATTAATCTCTGCTAAGACTTCACACCCGTTCTCTAGATTCCTGGTTGGTAAACGGCCAAATGTTATTACCAGTGTTCCATTATTGCTTGACCGGTGTCCATGTATTGACCAGGCAGAACATTATGTAACAAGACATGGTCTGACTGCAAGCAGAAAATGTGTAAACAACATGAATACTATAACCATAAATAACATCACAGCTGTCAAGGTTAGCTGATCACCAAAGTTGTAAACATCCAAATAACAGAAGCTTTCATCAATGAAAAATTGATTATCGAGCATGTTTTCGAGTGTTTTTCCCCATCCAATACCACAAAGTATGAATTATGTATGCATAACCATAACAAAACATAACTTAAGTCCCAACCTTTTAAAACAAATGTTTTGCTATAATAATAATCATACACCTTTTAAAATAAGATCTATAGAACTAACAGCCACCTGAGTAAATTGTTGACCATATAGATCTGACTAAAGGGAGTGCACAATGCCCATTTTGGAGGGTGGGGTGGGGGTGTTGGTGGTGGAGATGGGAGGGAGGGATAACATAATGACTACATTCGTGTTTTTTGTTTCTCCACTGATCAAGGAAGAAATCATAGTTTAAATAGATTTCTCTAAACAACTAGTAAATTTCACCTTACCCCAAGCTACATTAATGAAATCCACAAACTTGAAAAACCATCTGTCGCAATGACCTTTACATATGTGAAGATTATTCTGGAAGTAGCAGGGATCAAACTTAATGACACTGACGGCAATTGCCATCGTTGAAGTAAAAATTGCCATTATTCACCGATGGCAACGTTGTGACACTCAACAAACATTAATGCTGTTGGTAAAGCTCCTCAACAACTGCAAAATGTAACACCTGGTGTACATTATCTGGTGGTATTTAACAGTAACTGTACAAATGATGCATTCTGCAACAGGACTGATAAAATACTCGGTAGTTCTAAAAAGAACATTACAAAAATCAACCAAAAAACCCTTAAAAAAACACCCATGTCTAATACTGAACTCCTACTGATCTACTTAGAAACTATAATTTAGAAGGAATTAATGGAATTCTTGTTTTTTGGTTTGTTTTAGCAACAAAACAATTTGAGTCACCTAAAAAACAAAACAAAAACTCCACTTGTTTCAGCCTCAGTACCAGCTGTTTGTTTTATCCATCACTGACACATTTACAATCAGACCAGTTTACACTTATATTCTCTGATCAAAAACTGTTGAAAACGGATATATAAATGTTTAATCTTTTTTTAACCCCTTCCAAAACACAATAGAACATATTAAAAACATGATGTTGTCATCTGAATATATTTCTTTTTAACAACATTACATATTCAAAATTCCAACCAATGAGGCCACTTCTAACTTGTTTTCAAGAACAGTAATTTGTTATTTGATAGTCTGTATGTAAGCTCATTCAAAAAGCAAATGTTTATGTCTGAAACAAACCATGTTTACAACACTGTCCATATGACACTCTTTCAATGCACAGGACATAGCCCAGTGGTAAAGTGCATGCCTGATGCATAGTCAAGTCTTATTTGTTGCTCAAGCCAGAGCACCATGTCTGGTATATCAAAGGATGTGGTATGTGCTATCCTGTCTATGGGATGGTGCATATAAAAGATCCCTTTCTACTAATGAAAAAATCTTGCAGGTTTCCTCTCCATGACTGTGTCAAAATGACCATATGTTTATCACCCAATAGCCGATGATTAATAAATCAATGTGCTCACTCTCCCCTCTACCCCACCCGCCCTCATATGTCTATTAAACTGAGTACTAACATAGTAACAATGGTTGTGCATCAAATATGTCAAAACAAATGTGTATAAATTAATTTCTTCATCAAGGTATAATATTACACTCGTAATCCTTTCCCTCATCTTTTATCAACAGTATTTTGACTAACACACTACAAATTATTGTTATGACATATTCTGAGTTTCATAATGATGTTACAACGGACCATAAATAAAGAAAAAGTTAATTTTGTTTATTGACAACATAATGATTTATTAAACATTAGCTATTGGATGTCAAACAATCTTAGAGAGGAAACCTACTATATTTTGTAGGGATCTTTTATATGCACCAACCAAGAGAGGATAGCACATACCTGCGTCTTTGATATACCACTTGTGGTGCACTGACTGGAACCAAAAATATCCCAATGGGTCTACCAATGGAGTTTTAATCCTAGACTAACCATCCAATACAAAAAAAATGCTTAATAAGTTAATATGCAATAATCAGGTTGTTTTTTTTCCTTTCATCATTCTACATTCTACTGAAACTTCCAGCATTCCACCTTACATCATTTTAAGCAGTATTTACACACTTTGTCTAAAGGGTGGCTAAAAGACTTTAAGACTGCAAGTATA
>JAECMU010108369.1:0-11611 GCA_016106625.1 Dracogyra subfuscus
AAAACACACCTTAAACAGCCTAACACACAAAGCACACATACATGTACATCAGTAAACAGCTTCACAACATAAAACACACATACATTTGTAAATAGCCCCACAATACAAAACATACACATATCAGTAAACAGCCTCACAACACAAAATACACACATTGGTAAACAGCCTCACAAGACAAAACACACACATTGGTAAACAGCCTCACAACACAAAACATACATTTGTAAACAGCCTCAAAACACAAAATGCACACACAGGTAAACAGCCTCACAATACAAAACACACACATCAGTAAACGGCCACACGACACAAAACACACATACATCTGTAACAGTCCTTGGTTTTTGAAAATTATAGGTGAGTGAAAAATCGCACACCTCAATATGCTAAGGTGAGTGAAAAATCACTCTGCAAAATAAAAAAAATAGGCAGCGTAGCCTCGACTGAATGTTGACTGATATGTCTACAAAATTGGCTATTAAACCAGTATTTCCCGATTTGTTCTAGACAGAGAAATACCAATTTAACGACTGCATGGATGCCACGGTCATGTTTTTAATTTTTATTGTTTTATAAAAGGACGTTCCTATTAGCTAAATGAGCTATGAAAACTGTTATTTTTTTGTAAACTGGAAATAAATATACCCATATATTTTACATGCACCGTTTGTTGAATGTAGCATGCGCTGTTTTTCACACTCGTCGGATTTAAATTACATGCGCTGTACAAGCGCGATCGCACCCACGCACCGTAAAAAGCAAGGTCTGCTGTAAACAGCCTCACAACACAAAACACACCGGTAAACAGCCTCGCAATACAAAAAACACACATCAGTAAACAGCCTCACAACACAAAACACACCGGTAAACAGCCTCACAATACAACACACATATATCTGTAAACAGCCTC
The DNA here is from genome assembly GCA_016106625.1 of Dracogyra subfuscus. NCBI lineage: Eukaryota > Metazoa > Mollusca > Gastropoda > Neomphalida > Peltospiridae > Dracogyra > Dracogyra subfuscus. The sequence goes on from JAECMU010108369.1 coordinate 911, forward strand.
ACAACACAAAATACACATATATCTGTAAACAGCCTCACAACACAAATCGGTTAACTAGACTAGGAATTTGCTAACAATGGACATGGCAGTAGAACAGTAATAGAGTACGGTCCTAAGTGAATGTATACCTTTTGTTCCAGGTCATTTTTCCTGTAATTAATTGCAATTGAGTAGTAATGTCGATTCAAGCCATGAATCAATGCCTGCAAAAACACAAAAACAAACAGATTTATTTGTAATTTTATACAAAAACATTCAACATTAACCAGAATGAAAGACCTGCTGAAAATAATAACTAAAATGTATATAATGAACTCCACTGAAAACACATCACTCAATATTGCATGTGTGAGGTTGCTAAAAAAAAACAACACACTAACCCTTGTATACAATTTGAGAGCTATTTACCATAAAACATCTAGTTATACAAAATCACTTAAATGTATTCTGTTTTCTTGTCATATCCTTTTCACAACAACAAATCTTATTCAGAGATGAATATCATAAAACTAAAATTATGAGTTGCCTAGTAAGCTGATGTCAGTAGGCTTACTGGGGTTTTGTAACAGATTTGTTTTCCACTTCAGGGGAAGTATACATGCCTATTTGTGTCAGCTGGATATTCATTATGTTCTTTAAACGTATTATTTGAGAGATGTCTAAAAAAATGTTTTGGACTTCTAATAAATTGCAGACATAAAAACAAAAATGACATCTGAAAAAATGAAAGTACTGTGTTTCTCTATCTCCATGGTTACAGTTTCTGAACAATTCAATGATTAACTGCATATCACTAACTGTACGAGGCTGAAATGGCAGCAATGAATACTGTGGTTAGATTAGTGTGCTAAAATACCAATACACGGTAAAACCTGTTGAAACCGGATTACACTGGGGACGTAATATCTAACACATTTAGACAGGATCTAGTGTTTAGAGGGTCACGTTTAAAAATTTAGACAATTCGGGTCAATCAAACTTGGCCAGTTTCAACAAGATTCCAGTCGGTTTACCGAGATAACAAGGCTTGTGACTTTAGCTAGATTAGACGTAATTAAAAGTGAAGATGATACCTGTATAGATGGTTTGTGGAGATGACCTAAATTTGAAGTTGTTTGTCTGGGTTCCTGTCCAAGAACCATCATGTTTGGGTTGATCAGTCGAAATGCATCAATGACAACCTACAACAAAGATAATAAATTTAAAATAACAAACTTCAGTCAAAGTACAACATCCAATGAAGCTATACAGTCAAATCCACATAAATGTATAGTCCAAGTGCTTGCCAAATTGCATGATTTTAAGTCAACTTTACAACTGCAGGGGTTGCATTGACTGTGGCCAAATTAGTCAATGGCTAATTTCTACAAAAAATGGCTAATAAAATTTGCAAGTGGCTAAAATTTTGACTAAGCCATTTTCTATCTTCTGATCTATCTGACACCTCCAACATAATAATAATACCAAACGTAATAGTGATCTTGCGACCAGTAACGAGAAAAGGTGTCATCCGGAATACAGTGTAGGCCTAACAATGTTTGCTTATTTTAATAATCACGGTTATTAATTTTAATGACATGCATTCAATTTGTATGACAGCAATGTTTGGAAAATCTGTAACTTGTTATTTAACTTGGTAAATTATTTTATAAAAAGTAATAAAAACAGACTGTGTTAATTTGAATACACATGCCAGTTCAAGGCTGAAAGAAATGTTGGCTATCTCAAGGGCTGAGTTCAAAACATTAGCTAGACTGGTTTGTGCGCTTCACGTTAAACCAAATGGACATGACGGACATCAATCAAATAGTTTGTGAATGTCAGCTGACATCCACATTCAAAAGACATCGTTGTGGACATTAAACAATACGACTACACAGAAGTAAATCTTGATGTAAATTTGTAGAAAAACAATAGTTGTTCGCATCAATGAATACCTAACTGCAGTTTCGTTTATTTCCCTGGTCTTTGTTATATATATTTTTGGGTCCCAACTTTTATTTAGAAAATTACCTCTATATATCGATATTAATATTATATGTTAAAATAAAAGTTTAAAAGGGTAAATATGAATTGCATGGCACTGATTTCACTGTCAAAAATTATCTAAAAAATTAAAGTAAAATTGATACTTTTTAAACTTAATTTATATAATTAATAATAATAATAATAATAAAGATATATATTAAAAAACCCTGATTATATTGGGTTCTTTGGGTACCGAATAAGAAATATGTATAGTGGATGGCTTGTTGTGAGTTGTTGCAGCTCTAATGGAAGGTTTCATGTTTTAGGTAGATGTGAACAATTATTCTACACCCATATGCTGCACTATTTTAGGAATTAACCGTGGTAAATAAAACATCTACTAACCCATCCTGCGAAAATGAAGCGAGAAGTGGAGATTTGAATGAATCATCTTATTATAGTGACATGTTTTTAGGCTGACTGCATCTGACTGAAGGTGAACTGAGATCAATGTTAGTTACCTTTCCTTTGACACTCTGTATGGGGTCGACAACCACCGCCACCGCTCGCTCGGAGAGTGCCTCAAAGCTTTGTTGTGTGTTGATGTCGACACCCGACAACCAGCAGCCAAACCCTGGGTGAGAGTGATACCAACCAACCACCATTTCAGGTCTGAAAAAAAAAACATGCCAAGAAATAAATATCACAAGAACAAAGTCAATGTTTGTTTTGTTTAATGACACTACTAGAGCAAACTGATTTATTAATCATTGGTTATTGGATGTCAAATATTTGGTAATTAGACATTTACAGGAAACCCGCTCCATTTTTCCATTAGTAGCAAGGGATCTTTATGTAGTAGTCTTGTCATAAAGTGCTCCTACTGGCAGTAGCTAGTGGGAATTGTCCTATTACCTCAGTTGGTAGGGCACTGGACACTCATACTGAGAGACAGTGGTTCGAATCCCTTCAGTGGAGATTGATTTGTGTGTTACATTTGGACCATCTCAGACAGGATAGCACATACCACAGCCTTTGATATACCAGTTATGGAGCACTGGGTGAAATAAGAAATAGCCCAATGGGTCCACCAACAGAGGCCAATTCTAGACTAACTGCACTTCAAGCAAGAACTTTCTAACTGGGTTATCTCACACATACCAACCCCCCCCCACCCCCCCCAACACACACACCGTACAATAGCTGAACAATTACCAGGTTTTATCACAAGGCACAAAATAATCATATATTAGTATGTACATTAAATTTAGGCACGGATAAACAGGAGGGTATATATCCCAAAATAACTTCGAGGTATATTATCTTTTTCCAGTGCCAGTATCAACACAATTTACAATTAAACTAGCTTAACTTTAACTAACTGAAATAACACATTTTGAGAACTATAGCACACTCCAACTGTTTGACTAACCTGCCAGTCTGTTTAAGCATGTCTAACATCTTTGCCTGGAATACAGGATCCACTGCTTCCACACTAACACCCTGTTGACAAACAATGACATCGATGTATAAATACACATGTATCTACAGGCAGTCTTGTAATACAACTTGCTCTTTTCTAAGTTTCACAAATCTAACACTGCCAATAAGTATATAAAATCACACAATTCCACGGCTTGAAATAGTAGCTCACAAAAAGCAGTCCATTTTTAAAACTAGTAGGTGCAATAGAAATCCACATGCTAATACTACCATTAAATCTCAGGTCATTAATTGGGCCATTTTTTACTGAACTGGGCATACATGTATTTCTTTGAAACAATAACAGCAAGCCATAGTTAACTTCCTATTTCAAGCCATGATGCCATTCGTACTCGAGTTCACAGATGAATCCCATCTTCAGTACAACACGACAGATAACTCACCTGTTTGAAGTATTTTTAATATCTTTTGTTAATATCATAATCCATAAAATATAGTAAAGGGATAGATTGCTATTGTTCATGCTATAACATATATGATTTGATTTTCCAATTGCAACATCTCAGATAATAATATTAAAACCATAATCAATGGCCTTCATATGAGAACACTTCAATTTACGTCATTACATATATTACCTATTTAGGCATTTGCTGATTTTTGACAATTGCCAATAGCAGTTACTGGTGTGGAATATTTAATTGTATTATTTTGAAGCAAAATAGGTCTGGTTTATACTGTATTATTTTACTTTCTAACTTGTCCGGTATACCTTGTCCACTGATAGTAATACTTACAGGCTACACAAATGAATTGTACACAAGAGTTAATATATTCTACAATGTCAGTGTTATATAATATAATCTGTTTCAGGAGACAGGATTGCAGGCATTGGGAACACAACAAACAAGATCCACTCATTTAGTTTATCTGTCGTACTATTTTCTGTGCACAATCCATGTGTCTGCTATAACTGACAAACTTACTGTGCCGGACTGTGGCATGGCGAAGACGTCGATAACCCGCACGGTGTAATCATCGACGAACTCTCCCAGCATCAAACCCATCACCTCCATGGGAACTCCTGCCCGGCCATGCTTCAACATCTTACAAGAAAACAAAAATACACTAACTTAGAAACAAGTTGATGAATAGACCAACCACTTATGTGAAGAATAGATATGTATCTTATATATTTCTCAATCTATAGACACTTTTAACACCCAGGTGTCATACAACATAATACTATTAATAGCATAAAACAATCGTACAGAATTCCAAGCCTGTCTGAGAAATGTTGGTGTGGCCCACATACATTTAAGTGTTATGTTAAAGTTTGATTTATTAATTATCAACTATTGGATGTTAAACATTTGGTAATTCTGACATAGATTTGGAGAATGCTACATTTGTTCATCAGTAGCATGGGATTTTGTACGTGTATATGCTCTTTCCTACAGACAGGATGCATATACCATGGTTTTTGATAAACCAGGCAGTCGTTGTGCACTGGTTGGGAGGGGGAAAACTCAATCAGAGAATGGATACACTGAGGTGATTTGATCCTATGACTCAAGCACCTCAGGCGAACACACTTCTGAATGATCAGGCAAGATCCCCCTCACCCCCCATGTGTAGTTTATACAAACAACAGGTGTAAAAATCAGAGGCATTCAATCAAGCTTTTTTTGTTTGTTTGTTTGTTTGTTTAACGACGCACTCAACACATTATAATTACGGTTATATCGGCGTCGGACATATATGGTTATGTCGAGAAAACCCCCAGTGGTTAGCTGACGGGGATCGATCCTAGACCGACCACGCATCAGGCGGGCACTGTACCACTGGGCCATGCTGCCCGCCCTTCAATCAAGCAGTCTGCTGACTCAAGTACACATAACCACAGACCCGATAGCAACTAAAACAAATATTAGTGCAAGATATTTTATTTATTGCTGAATTCTCTGATTTTTTTTGTAAAAATTATACTTATTTTCACCTACATCCAGCTACATCTAGTTAAGGACACCTACTGTAAAGATCAATTCATACTTTGATTGCCGACCTCATACAAGACTGAAATTAGGTGAAATAAAACGCATTGAACAACGGTGAACCAAAATTTAATATGATCTGTGTTAAAATCACACAGAATTGACTGAAAAATGAGGATTACGTTTGAACAGAAGTGGGACTGGGTGAATGAACTATTCGCAGACAAGAGTCAGTGATGAAGTATAAATCTAGCTTAAGACTTTGAACTTACCTTTAGTAATGCGAGAGATGATATGTAAACCTGTTCTTGTGTGTCAACAACAGGTGCATCAGCTGGAGTAGAGCCCTGAGGAAAACAAAACACTCATTACATGCATCAAATGAATGAATGAATGGATGTTTAACAACACCCCAGCACAAAAATAGATTAAACTGTTATACACACTAGATACATGTATCAATTTTAATGTACAGTTACATTTCACTTTTGTTTTGCTGAGATATAAAAATGGATACAGATTAGTCATTGCATATACATTAATGTATTAATATGTGCTGCAGACTATATAGAAGATAGAGATTAGTATATGAGCTTGCGTGTGTTAATGATTTTATGAATTAAAATGAGTGTTTGGATTCTTGTATTGCCCAAATGTAATTACTTCTTGATTATTCTTTTGTTTTTAAATTAATAACAAATTAAGGCCTGCCAAAACACATCTACATGAAGGAGACAACAAAATTATGTCATTTTATTAAGCGACATCATCTTTTATAAAAGAAATATATGTCTAGTAATCAACTAGTGACAAAACAAAATACCAGTAAAATTACAATGAATATTACTTTAAAATTAATGAAATGTATACATATGAACCATTATGTACATGTAGTGATGTACATATAAACATACAAAATACCTGATTCAGTCCAGGCATTCCGCCACCAAGTCTGAGGAGCCGATCCATTACAACCTAGAATGAATGCGAACAAAAACAAACATAAAGGCAAATGTGAAGTCTTATTTACTGAGTAATACAGGATATAGGTTCATATATAAATACTCTATACAGTACTGTGTAAAACAATTTTGGCTAACAAAAATTCATTGTAGCTAATAAAAATTCCATTTGGCTCATTTCTGATCCAGGGTGAGCCCTGTAATTTTATACTAAAAACCTGACCTGTTTCTGACTAATAAAATATTTCTACGATTAAAGTTACATATTAAATATATTTTCTTGTTTAGAATATCAGTGTATGTATATTCAATGTGTTCCTGGTTGTCTTTAATATTTGTAAGAAGCCCAAACTGGACTTTGTCTTCAAATAATTGTGCATGTACGAAAAAAAAATTTTTAGGAAATAAAATTAAAATTAACTATTCTATTTCTAAACAACAAAATATATATTTAATATGTAAGTTTAATCATAGAAATATTTTATTAGTCGATAACATCTTAAAACATTGCAGCAAACTTAGGAATGTCCCTTTAAAAATGTTATCACAAAAAAAAAGTGTTAACCTATGCAGTTTAATGGTAATTTGTAAAGAATGTTTGTTTTAAATATACATTGTACTGTTACACCCAATAACATTTTATTTGAGACAGTATGGGTTTAAAACTGAATAAATTAATATGTTTTTATATGAATTTTACACTTATTCATTATGTTGGTGCTGTCAAAATATAGAACCTGTTCTAGGTATTCTGCTGCCAGATCTGTAGTTTGCCCCAACATTTGATTCAGTATCAGTGTTTCTTTTTTAACTAATACCATACTCACCACACTAAAATCTATGGTCACCCAGCGGACTACCGTTGTAAAATTCTTAGTCACCCCTTAGCCAATAATGCTAATTTTCAACCCTGACTACTAAACAATTTAGATATAAGCAACTTGATTTAACCGATTATGATTGCAACTATCAAACATTGTAATCAATTACAATTATGTTTGTAAAACTCAAAATACATAATCAAATATCATTATGATTACTGATTGCCTTGTTTTGGGTGTGGAGTAACAACACAACAAATTCCTGCCTTTGTATAAACTGTAAAGTCTGCAACAGTCAAAAGTGATGCATAAAGACTAAAGTTAAAAGTAAACTTAAAGTTAAGTCTTTTAGTTTCATAAGGGTCCAAAACCTGCCCGGTACATGAGAGAACGGTGGACTGCGCATGACAGAACGGGTCATGAGAGAACGGTGTATATTATACACGACAGATCATTCACAATACTGTAATAAATACTTATGTTTGAACACTTATATAATAAATATATTAATAAATACATAGAATGGTCGTTATATGTTCCACTCTATCAAATGCCTATGTATACGATTAAAATAACCACAGCTTATTGTGATAAAGGTTTTCTTCTTGATGTGATATGTCGTACATAAAACGTTTGTCGTGACAAAGAATAATAAGGTTTAACACCCCACAATTCAAAGTACTAGTTCATTTACTGGGTTACAGGGAACATTAAAATTTAATTTCATCCATTAGTTAAGATTTCTTTTCATAATAAGAATTATTTCTAGAACCTGAGAGAACGGTACATGAGAGAACGTTTGACTGTGTATGACAGAACCTGAGAGAACGTTGGACTGCGCATGACAGAACGGGTCATGAGAGAACGGTGTATATTACGACAGATCATTCACAATACTGTATTAAATACTGATGTTTGAACATTTATATATTAATAAATACATAGAATGGTCGTTATATGTTCCACTCTATCAAAATACTGATATACGATTAAAATAACCACAGCTTATTGTGATAAGGGTTTTCTCCTAGATGCCGTACATAAAACGGTTGTTGTAACAAAGAATAATAAGGTTTAACACCACACAAAGTCAAAGTACTAGTTCATTTACTAGGTTACAGGGAACATTAAAATTTAATTTCATCCATTAGTTAAGATTTCGTTTCATATTAAGAATTATTTCTAGAACATGAGAGAACGGTACATGAGAGAACGTTTGACTGTGTATGACAGAACCTGAGAGAACGTTGGACTGCGCATGACAGAACGGGTCATGCACAAAATCATATTAAGGATTGATGTACAGTCCTTCATTCAGTTTTACATAGTTTTCAGTGGGTGTTTATTTAATTAATAACTGAGCATGAGAGAACGGAGCATGAGAGAACGGTATTAAAAGTTACCTAATACAAGTTACTACCAAGCGTATTTTATCCAACTTAATTACCCAGGTGTTGCAACTGTACGAAATCTTCTCACTCAATCAATCAATAAAATATTTACATGCTCCTAGTCCTATACCACGAAGGTTTCGAGCATGTCTATCCCAGGTTCAATCAATAAAATATTTACATGCTCCTAGTCCTATACCACGAAGGTTTCGAGCATGTCTATCCCAGGTTCGGCCACCGGATGCCAGTGGTCCAACCTGGGACAGAACACTTACTGGGACAATTTTGATATTTAAACAAACAGGGAAAAAGGACTTTACAATGAATAGTTTTGTGCGTTATTTTCCCAAACAATATTTAATATACAGCAAACAACTAACAATTTGTAACGCAAATTTAGATCGGGCAGTCCTAAATATAAATATATTTTAAAACATTTTTAAAATATATTAATTAGCCCTCAAGATAGGGGTGGCAGGTGACTAGGAGGTTGGGCTTCATAAAAACACATATTTAAAAGAACCAAACTAAAAATTGAAACGATTTCTACAATACAACTTAAATTCTATGACACTTGGTGTATACTTCATGTGTTGCTTGTATGTACAAATAAATATATATTGAATTCAAAAGTCGTTTTAGTTGTGTTTCATGATAACATGATAATATAGCTTAACAGAGGAAGTTGTCAATGGGGTGAAAAGGATGAACATTTGATTTGGCAGCGACATCGCACGAGAATCAGTTTCAACCTCCTATGAAGAGAATTATTACATATCATTATTACTGATCTGATATTATAGACCTCATCATCAAGCGATTTCCGGGATATAATATACTCCATTCTCTCATGTTCTGTCATGCGCAGTCCAACGTTCTCTCAGGTTCTGTCAAACGTTCTCTCATGTACCGTTCTCTCAGGTTCCAGAAACGAAATCTTAACTAATGGATGAAATTTGATTTTATTGTTCCCTGTAAGTTTAACCCAGTAACTGAACAAGTACTTTGAATTATAGGGTGTTAAAACCTTATTAATCTTTGTCACGACAACCGTTTTATGTATGGCATCTAGAAGAAAACCCTTATCACAATAAGCTGTGGTTATTTTAATCGTATGCATAGGCATTTGATAGAGTGGAACATATAACAACCTTTCTATGTATTTATTAATATATTTATTATATAAATGGTCAAACATAAACATCAGTATTGAATACAGTATAATATAATATACACCGTTCTCTCATGACCCATTCTGTCATGCGCAGTCCAATGTTCTCTCATGTTCTGTCATGCGCAGTCCACCGTTCTCTCATGCACCGTTCTCTCAGGTTCTCGGTACATGAGAGAACGGTCACGTTTTGGATACGTATCTTTTAACCTTTAGTTTTAGCACAAGGGAATTTTCCAGTTCCAGCAAATGTGTTAGTGTTATAGAACTATATAAGTGTCCTTCTGTTTACACCAAAATTCTTATAAAATATGACATTTAAAAAAAATGCTTTATTCAAGTGAAATCAAAAACACTAAATGATAAATGATGATGATGATTAAGCAAAATAGAACGTCGTTAGCAATATCATGGAGGCCAGATTTAATTATATCTGTAGTAATATTATATTAATAATAAATATTGAGAAAAGCAGACAAACCTACTTAGGAAATAAATCAATAAAATAGTATACAACAAATTTCAATTTACGAAGTCTAGTGAAGAAATAGGTCTAAATGAGAAAATTACACCAAAACTTTACTCAACCAAAACCAAACCGGAAGTATATTGTAAGGGAGATAACTCAAATAATAACAGTAATAAACTTGAACATTAATACGGAACCGTATAATTTATAGGAACAAATAAAGTCATGTTTGTAGTGTTTAATGACCGACACCCCAACACAAAAGAAAAATGCAACCACAATAGCAAGGGATCCTTTATATGCACATACCACGGCCTTTGATATACCAGTCGTCATGCACTGGCTGGAACGAGAAATATCCCAATGGGCCCACCGACGGGGATCGATCACAAATCGACCGCGAATCAAAGGCGTGCTTTACCACTGGAGTACGTCTCGCCTCATGAAATTACATGGCCGTACCCTGGGGGGGGGGGGGGGGG
>JAECMU010108370.1:759-16335 GCA_016106625.1 Dracogyra subfuscus
ATAACTGCAAGTTACACACACTGAACAGAATAACTGAAAGTTAAACACACTGAACAGAATAACTACAAGTTAAACACACTGAGCAGAATAACTGCAAGTTAAACACACTGAGCAGAATAACTGAAAGTTAAACTCCCTGAACAGAATAACTACAAGTTAAACACACAGAACAGAATAACTGCATTAAAATGTGTAATAATATCTTATGAAACCTCACCTGACAAATCACCATGCACCCTGACATTCTCAGACAATATGATTTTGCTATGGCCTAGGTTGTGTAACAATAATCCTGAAATTAAACCAGTTAGAACAGCAGTGGGCATGAAAATGAGAGACTACGGGCGTATTTGACTAAAGTAGTAATAAAAGTACTAAGCAAAATTATACCCTGCCTTGTTTCTGCTTATTACATGTGAGGTAATCATTTGTGAAAATCTGTGAAAAGAAAAACTTAAATTGTTAATAACCTGTTACAATATACAAATAATAGGCATAATAAACATCAAAACATTGTCTGATGTAGGTAAAAAGTTATCATATTGACAATGTAATATTCACACACAAACAATTTGAAATATTACACCTGACAGCTGACAGATGTAAGTTTGTAATGGACATATGAAATTGATTGCTTCTGATTGCATTATTACACCTGGCAATTGTGTTTAAACCTGTAGTATAGTTGTTTCAAATTATCTGTAATTTGTTTTTGTGTTGATATTACATTGTCAATTTAATTTCTCACCTATTAAAGACAATTTTTTAAATATTTATTAAGCTTGTTCTTTGTATAGATCGATCCACTTCAGTGGGCCCTTTTGGCTATTTTTTGTTCCAGCCAGTGCACCACAACTAGTAAATCAAAGGCTATGTTATGACATGTGTAATCTGTTTGGAATGGTGCATATAAAAGATCCCTTGCTACTAATGGAAAACATCTAATAGCTGATGATTAAAAAATCAGTGTGCTCTATTTAAACAAAACAAACATTAACATCATAGACTGATACTTGTATTTGCAGCATGCCGAACCAAGTGGCACCCACAGTGTACCAGTCATTACCACCAGAAGCCGGAACAATGCCAGGTGCTGCCCCACCCATGCCCAGTGGAGGGGCTCCCCCCATGAACCAGCCAGACTACGCTGTGAACAGTAATCAGAACTTTAACCACGTACCGCAGATGTACCAGCCTCTGCCCCCACAGCAGCCATTACTGTGAACATAATGGGCTGTGCTATTTCTACTCGCCATTCAATAAGGGTGTATGTTCTGTTGCTGTGTTGGAGTGGGTATGTCTAGGAACAAAGTGCAGTTCACAGGCTTTTCGTCTTTCCGAATATGTATTGTTTTGTCTTACTACTATAATTTTTAAAGTTTTTGTTAATGTGAGTACACATTGGAATTGATTGAGCAAGCTTTTATGGAAAGCAATGTGATATTAACAGTTAATAATATTCTTTCCAAAAGCAACTTCTTATTTATTTTCTCTTATGTTAAATGGTTGTTGTGGAAATGTATCTTTCAGTTTTTTTCCCATAGATTTTTCTCATTTTTTTCTTATTACCTGTGTAATTTTGTTTGTCAGAAGAAGAAAAACAAACAAAACATTTCTCCACTAAGACCATGTTATTTCAGATGGATTGTAACATGATAAAACAATTATGAAATCTAAATTTATTGATTTTAAGATATTCAGTCTGTTTTGTTATTACATAAATTAGTTTGTGTTTGTTTTATATTATTTATTATTTTATATAAAAGTATACTCTTTCATAAAAAATATTTTAAATTAGTTATTAATTTTATCAGCTTTCCCTTTGAAGAAACAATAATAGTTGCATATTTTCTCTAAGCCACCGTGGCTCCTGGAGTACATGTGGTGGAGGCAGTGGGGCAAGTCATGGCTGGGGGATGGAAATGCCCCTGGGGAATTAAAGGGCCCACACTTGCTATGGGATTCAGAGGTTGTGCTTCTCCAAGAAATATGAATTTCAGGTGTTTAAAAAACAGCATTTCTAGTTTTTTAACCACACAAACAGGGAGGCATGCACTTAAAATGGCAGTCTTAGGACTTTTTACACTGAAATAATACCATCTTCAAGATCGAAATGTGTAACATGATCCTGTTTTTTCTTTTCTTTTTGTAACAAACCAACATCAATTGTGGACACTTCAATCTGGGATAAAGTTCTCGACCTGGGGTGACAATAAAACCATATCTGTGTGATTATATATAACAGTTTACTTCATAGTGTATGTTAAATCAAGATTTTTAAACAACATGCTTTCAGTTGTTTTGCAGCTGGAGTTATCCATTTTGCAATAGTGTTAAAGGAATAAAATCTAATATTACTATAAAGAGTCCATCTGATAAAGTTTAATCAGTGGTTAGCTTTTCGATGAAAACTCTTGATTTGCTGTATATAACCTGCATGATCACAATGAGGTTAACCACCTTTCCTCTCGCTCTCTCTCCCTCATTCTCTCTATCAGTGTCTGTCCCTCTCTCTCTCTGGCTTTCTCTCTCTCCTTTTGTAATCATTTAAAAAGTGGGAGGCTACAGCTCCATGCACCCATGTCCAGTCCTGTAACCCCTGCCACATGTCATGGTTTTTAATGTTACATCTTAGTCATAGAATCTGACGTACTATCACAGTGGGTCAGTCCTAATATTCTTCCTACCAGCCGAACCGGAGGGACTATAGGTTTCATCTCCGTCTGTCTGTCTGTCTGTCTGTCTATCTGTCCCACATAGAGTTTTCAGGACTTTTTCTGCAATTTGTGTATAACTTTATCAAGTACTGGTACGGATCATGTTTGAATTTAATGGTGATATGCAAATATTTTGCAGAGTTATGGCCCTTGAACTTAGAAGATTCAAAATGTTTTTGAGTCTGGTATGAGACCTGTATTGCTGTGGCGGTATTCTCAGAATACTTGTTTAAATGTTATTTTCTAGCAGAACTCAATCAGTGAGAAACATAACAGTAGTGCTAGTAGTAGTAGCAAACTGACCACACTCTCTGTGACTGTCCGTTTTTATCTCGGAACATCTGTCAAGTTCTTAGATTACTATTTGTCCAACAACACCAGACAACCAAAACGATCAGTTTTCAAACTGACTTATTTTTCTAACTACAACAAAATATAAAAGATGCCTGTATACAAATTCAGTTGGTCTGACTAGGTTAGCACCACTACCTCCCATGAGGCTAATAATTGAACTTATTATCGGTCTCTTATCTCAGCAAGGAACCTGTGACTGCAGGCAGAATTAAATCTCGGTTAATTCTCTTTCAACATTAATATTTAATAATATATTTTTTAATGAATGATGATCGCACTTCTGCTTGAAGAAATGTATATATAAATCTTTAGTTAAAAATTAGTTTTTGTATATATTATTTTAACTACATGCATCATCCCCATGTATGTACATGTAGGTTGTATATTTAACATGAATGAATGCAATATGTTGATATATGTGTATTTATCTTAATACTTGTACTGTTTGTAATATTTAATATGTTTTGTTTGTTATGATTTTTTCTTAATGTTCAGTTTGTAATACTATTAATTGCTCTGGCCGTCTTTGTAGAAGGGTTTATAATATAAACATTGTTCGTAATCTGTAGTGCTCAGTTTCAGGACCAGTTAATCAAAATAAATTGATAATAATGAACATATTTTTCATAGGTGTCTCACCAGAGTTTACTTTACATAGCTGAGCATTTAAACATTAGCCTAGAAACACAGTGTTTAATTTGTTTTGTCTTGAAAGAAGATAATTCGACTTGTGATGTGGTTTAAAGAATTCAACACCTATAGTTTGAAATATGACTTTGAGAGGTCCAAGAAAGGGAGACAACTTGTAAGAAACCTCAGTCTGTAGGGGCAACACACTACATGTATATGGCTTGACATTGACTTCTACACCATAATTATGTTAGTATAACCAAGAAATTGGTTAAATAATTTTTTATTTTTTTTTAAATGAAGCACTCTTTCTTTCTTTTTCTTCTTTTTCATTCTTTCTCTTTAATGAAATTCATCAGTTTAGCTACAGTGGCCATTGTGACTGATTACACAAACTTAACTGTTAAAATTAACTTTTAATGGCAAGTTTTATTTCTGAATTTTAAATGTACATTTTGATTGATATAAATCTGCTTATGAGACAATTGTTTGGAAAATCAATTTTTTATGTATATATTTGTCTGTTACTTGAATATTCTGTGTAAGAGCTACAGTCCAGGCAGTGTGTTTAGCTGTCACCTGTATTAAGCAGCCACTTGTGTTTCTTTAACAGGTTTTACACTGCAAGAATGTTACAGAGGGCAAGCCTAGATGGGAAGGCACAAAGGGCATTTATTAACTAGATATTTCACCTCATGGTGACAAAAGAAAATTTGACCTATGTATACTAGGATACAAATCACAGATGTTCTAAAGAATAATTTCTCAAAGTGCCCCTGCGTTAGACTTGGAATAGTTCTAATGGAATATTTTAACATTTATTTCTACTGTAACATTATTTAGCACTATTCAGGAAGCATTAAATCTATAATCAATAACAGTTACTGTTCATTTCTACCTCTCTTACATTCTTGGCATATTTATTTTGTTTCAGTTATTGTTACATTTACATTAATCTTTATAAGCAGTGTGTTATCACATTATCTAACAAAATGGCATACTTAGTTTTGCCTGATTGAACAATAAGTAAAACACATCTTAACATTTGATATATTTTATATGGTTTAGGGAACTTTTACTTAACTTGTTGACATACTAATGTGTTAATGGTGAAATTTTAAGTATACTGAAGGAGATGGAACAAAGCATTGTTGGTAGTATAGTCGCAGCTACATATTTTTCTATACAATTTTAAAAAGAGATTAATTCTTCTGGAATTAATTATTAAAATAATGTACTTGGTACGTGAAGTTGGAGTTATTTGTTAACATAAAACTGTTTGTATCTTAAATATTTTGTAGTTTATGATAAGATATAATTTATTGTACGTCAGCCTTCGTGTTGTGGCATTAATATCAGTTATGAACTTATTGTATAGTCACTTATTATAAACACACGATAATAGTACTTTTCTGCTTGAGTTATCTACTCCAGATATATGGGTCTGAATTGTATGGCCAGGACAACATGCTTGAACCGTAATAGGATATAATTACACACTGCTAACCATGACACTAAGATACACATGTATCTTATCCCAGCTTTCAAAGGTGATATTGTTATAGTAGTTGTTGTAGATTCATAAATAGATTGTAAGTACCATTAACCATTTTCATACATGAATATCTCAAGTTATTTGTGTTTACTGTGCTGCAATAAATATTTTATCAAAACATTGAAAGCATTTTGTGCTTTGAAAATCCATATTTATCTAGTGTTTTGTGAACCTTTTAAAAACTGTATATTTCAGTTAATTTTACAGCGGTACTGTAGTATTGTATGGCTTATAGTTAAGCGCATTAACATAATAATGGATAGTTTTGTGTGGGTTCGTTGTCAGAAGCATGCTATAGATTATGTTTAAAATATGATTTTAAGAAATTTAAAAAGTTTGAAACAGTTATTAAAGTGTTGTGTATAATTTTGTTTGTAATGTTACAGAACCTATCTTGTCAGCCAGATTTTCTTTATATTAGTTAAGCGAAAGAGTTATTTAGTAATACATATTTTCACCTAATGTATTTTCACCTAACAGTAGTTTTAATAATTGGTCTCCAATTTTTTTATAACTAGACAACAGAATTTCATTCCATTGTCAGCCCTGGTCTCATCAGTATTCATTTAGATCAGTAAATAATTGAATGAATGAATGTTTAATGACACCCCAGCACACAAATACACATTGGCTATTGGGTGTCATTTAGATCAGAGTTGTTTTGTGCTTAAAGATATGGTGATAATTTATTAATGGTTGTGTTTTATAACTGGCGTATTAAAAAACAATTAAACACATTTATTATGTGTATGGTGAGGTGGAATGTGATTGAGAAATGGAAAGGCGTCAGATTTCGGCAGGTAACCTATCTCACTGGTGTGATGGTTAAGCCAATGACCCTAAGACTGGTATGTGCTAGAATTCAATCTTCATACCAGAGGTGCAAGATCACTATACCAACGTCTCTCACAAACAACTCCCATTAACGTCCGTTCTTGACAGTCATTCAGTATTTTCTTGCTTATATCCAATTAATGTTCAAGCATGCTGACCTGGGCACATGCCACAGCTATCTGTCCAGGACAGTGAGATACATGTAGTGGTTGGTAGCTAGTCCGAGAGAAGAGGGTGGGGAGGCGAACCCAGTACCTAACAGCCAGGCATTTGTTCAATGACTTAACCACTACACCATCAAGGCTAGTGTGTTTTCCACAGACACACCAGATAACTTGAGATGTTTGTCCAGGAGGGTGAGTTTGTATTCGCTTGGAATGAATACAGGTGTGTCATATACATGTACTTGTTCTAGTAGCTGTTGTCCCAGGCCCATGCTTATACACGTTTAGTCTAGATTCAAGTCCCTCATGATGTCACACACTTAAAATGTGTATAGCCATGGTGTAGTTGTGTTAAAAGCACCAGCCCTGATAAGTTGGTGGTTGAGATGTACAGTACCATTTTGTTTAAGCACCAGACACGCCTACCATGCTCCTGTGTGTGTCACTGTATGTATACGGTACTAGTGTATGTAATTTGCTTTTTTTATGCTGGGCACTTCATTTTAAAGGGATTGTCCTGAGCTTACAGCCATTGTAAGATGTTTCCGACCAATATAGCATTTTTGGCAACTAAAATTACATATTAAATACATTTACTTGTTCAGAATACCAGCATCTGTATATTCAGTGTGTTAAACTGTTTATGGTCATATTCTGATGTTTGTATCGGTCATTGCTCATTTTGTTTGTGATATGTTTTTTTCTTGTTCTGTATGTATGAAATTATGGGAATGTAAAATGTGGATTTGGCTACTGCACACATTAGAACAAACATCTTGTTTACACAGATACTGATATTATAAAAACGATCTGGGCTCCGTTCCATGAAGCGATAAGCACATAGCTACCCAATGCATTTAAGTGATCTTAGGGCTAAGATCGCTTTGTGGAACGGAGCCCAGATCTTTATTTTGTAGTTTTAGTCATAAAAAAGGATCCTTTAGTTGTAAGTATATTACACTTGCAGAAGACTAAACAGGCCCTTTAATGATACCTTGAAGAGACCGACTAAATGCGGCCCATTTTTCTTAAATGCAGGTGTTAAGTATTGTTAATGTATGTAGTTTCTTACGTGCAAGACTTAAAGAAGCTTTGTAAATTTGGCACATTTTGCTTTGTGCAGCTGAGGAAATGTTACTGGACTGAACAAGAGCTGTTTATTGAATTAGACCACATCCACCTACATGTATTAATGTGTTGTGTACAAAGGAGTTGAAGGAAGTGGCGGATCCAGTGGGATGTTTTTAATACATGTATATTGTAATGCAGTAGTGGGTAGCTAATAGTCTCATTACGTTTGCTCATTACTCAAAGATCTCTGGTTGTTACGCAGTAGGATACTTTTATTGATAATAAATGTATAGAATTCCAGTCAAAATTTTACCATTTGGTCACTGCCTGATTTGCAAAACAGTTGTTTCTACTGAACACTCACCGATATGTGTAGTTGTAAAGTAAATAATAAAACAATTATTGTATATATTCTTCTCATGATAGATATACAGAACTTCATATATTTGTATTGTGCACAAGAATATATAGCAGTCGAGTGGTTTGTTCTTGTACACAATAAACTAATCAGTAAATAGTAATAATGAAGCGAAGGTAATTATTTTAAGTTCTCTGTTTATGACAGTTTTTAATTAAATGTCTAAAGACCCCTGACCCTCAAAAAGAACAAAACAAAACACAAACAACACCAACAAATTTCATGGCATAAACTAGTTGTGCCTTGTGACTAGTATAAAGTTTAAAAAATGATTTTTAAAGCCAAATTTTATATGACATAACAAAAAGGGTGCCATACATTTCATACCAGCAGTCGCACAAGCAAATGTTCTTCTGTTAAAATTTATTTTCCAGGGCAGTATGTCTTAACCTCCCTATGAAACTTAGCTTGCCAGTCGTGACACCACCACCCCTGCATAAATTCTTGGACATTATTAGCCTTAACTAAAAGGGGTTTTTGGGGTTTTTTAAATGACCAAACCATTAAGACATAAATTTAATACTGAGAAGTCTCCGAGTGATCTTTGAGTACTTCTATTAACTGGTCTTTATAAGGCCTGAAGTTCTCAGATTCGCAGGTAAAACTTTAATGTAAACCAGGGCCACTGTCTTTAAGTCATGTTTCGGGGTAATTGGAAAATATATAACGTGGTGGGTGTTAAAAAGAAGCAGAAAGAAGTGATTTTGGGGAACAATTACCCTCGTGACCAACCTTTCTGGCCATGCTTTAAAATTGTCTAACTCAAATCTCTAATGACATCACATATATACAATTTGTATGGAATGGCATTAAAATATTTTGCACCCATTAGAGTCGCGAGTCTAGATTCTTTAACCGTTTCATAAGCACGGGGCCAGTACTCTGCTAAAAGCTTGCAGTATGTAAATATTTTTTGTCAGACCATATAAAGAACTTAAACAACTCTGATTGTCATTCCTATGGTGCATACAGCAGATGTTTTTCATATCTCTATTGCATTTGTTCTGTTTATGCAAGCTATTGCTGGTGATATGTATCAAAGTAGCTTGTCAATTTATAACATACCAGTGTGAACCTAGAAAGTGATGCTAAAAGTAATTTCTTTGTTTCTTGTAGTTTTTGACACCTGTACCTGATTTTTTAGGTCGGGCTATAGAATTTGAATGGATGTAATTATTGTAACAACTACCGGCATATGTGAATGTAAATATTGTGATATCTGGAAATAAACAAAACAACAAAATATCAAAAGCAATCTCATTTCATTTCTGCTAGTCTGATGATAGCCGGGCATTTTGACAAATGTTTGAGAAAGTACACGACATAGTGTGTTATGTATTACAGTAATATAGCTGATAATCTTTACTAGCCAGGACCAAAGTGTGGTGGATATTTCAAACACTGTAATAGGCAGGAACATACATGTGTATTTTAATTTTGTCAATCCTTTTACAATTGCTAGAAAATGTGATGATTATATTTTATTTAGCCAGTGATATTTAGCCGTGTAGTTAGTGTAAACTGGAACACATTCCGATCATTTCCAATTGGTAATTTTAACATACACTGTAGTCTTAGTAGCAAGAAATATTTTCTAGGCATCATCCCACAGACACAATAACACATACCATGGAATGAGAAATACCCCATTGGGTCCACCAACGGGGATCGATCCTAGACCGACAATGCATTAAGCGGGTACTTTACCACTCGGCTACATCCTAACCTAAAGTGGCAGTAAAGATTACCCAGGTAAAAGTAGAGCATAACTCTGGTACAATTGTGGTTTTAAACGAACCTTGTTTAACTGGTAAGACCAGCTATTTAGGTCCTAATGTGTAGACACGTAATCCAGGTAAACAATAAGTAGTCATCAATATCGCCCACCTCCCACTAAGGAAATTGAAACCATAGATATTTGGCTACTAGACCACTTGATTGATCTGTAAAAAAACAATCTGTAGAAAGTTATTAATGTTATAGGTGTTGTGCTACAGAAACAGTGAATTTGGTCATTCTGGCCATTGTTTTCAAGGCAACGGGGGAAAATGTCAAAGATGAAAACTTCTAGCAACAGGCACTAGATGAGTTGTGCTCTGGAAACCATGAATGTGGTCATTCTGGCTATTTTTCATGGCAACTCATAGCAAAATGCAGAACGACACCTACATGATGTACCACTAGATTAATAGGTTTTTTGAGTTGTGCTCCAAAAACAATGAATTTAGTCATTCATTTTTTTTTATCAAACATGGAAAGTCCCTCAGCAGAAGTATTACTAGAACAATAGATTAATTTCTCCCATCCCTGACCATGCAAGATGGGCACATTCCATGACGTCAGCCCATGCGGAATAAATCTGTCATGTATGACCACGTGACTTCTGTTGTTTGTGCTGATATTAACATTGGGTGACGTCACGTAAACGGCAAAATCATTTTCGGTTTATACTTTTAGTATAAACCATTTTTGGGTACGATCTTTTCAATGGTTACGATTATTTTATTGTAACCATAAAAAATGTAGGTTTTTCACGTTTTCCCAGAATGCTCGTTTTTCATCTACTGAATGGGAGAAAAATAATCCTCCATTATGTATCCATGTGGGACAGGGCTATTCCACCCTCGGGTACATAAATAGAGGATAATAAACGAGTTTCCAGTTATTATCAAATTTATGTCCTGAGTGAAATAATTTTCAGTTGTCACGAGCTTTAGCGAGTGACAAATGAAAATTATTTCACGAGGGACATAAATTTGATAATAACTGGTACTGAGTTTGTTATTCTATTTATTACCTCCGCTATTTTGTCTCTAAAAACCTTTATTCTCCACGCACATGCATAGGAACAATGTAAACCAGTTTACGCACCGTTCTGAGAATTACTATAATGTTGTAATTTAATCGCGTTCATAGATAACTTTCATAAACACAAGTTCTCTCTATTCTGCTTCAAAATATATAATGAATTGCATTAAAATTACATTTTGTTATAAATTTAATACCAAAAACAGAGAGCCGTAAACACAAACTCTTTAAACTACATGACGTCATTGTGTGTGTTTGTCAGATCGTGATGACGTCATATTTAGTACCGACAAAGCCATTGGTTTGTAAGCGTCAGATTGTCTAATAGTATTGTTCGTTAGACCAATACATAATAAGTCCCTAGGGAAATTATGATTTATATTTCCCCGGTTTTGAGTGCCCGCTGGGGTAATAATATGATTTATCACACGATTTCCCGTGTATGTCATAACTAAATCGTATGTCCTCCTGGCATTGTCGATTAACAATTGATTGTTGTAAGAGTACATTTCTTTCTGATTGGCTGACATGACATTCCAGCTAATTTTTAATTTGAATGACGTCAGTATTCCAATGATGTCACTTTACATTTCCTTACAATAACTTGAAACTGTAGGCTACATGACAATTACTGGAATGTTCATTTAGCAGTATAGTTCTACGGTAATAAACAGAATATTACATTCGTGTCAATGACAGACGATGTTTACGACACTCATGCCTAAATTATCGCATTTCCATCGCTCTCGCTCGGGAAATATGATAATTTAGGCACTCGTGTCGTAAACATTGTCTGTCATGGACACTCATATAATATCGGCAAGCCTCGTTCCTGACAACAAATTATGTACCCTCGGGTGGAATAGCCCTGTCCCACATGGACACATATGAAGGATTCTTTTAGTGTACAATGTTGTGAAGTAATCTTGAATGGTTTTGGAGTGGTGTTACTGAAACACTATAGAGGGACAAACGCAGACAGATGGTGCCTATTTTAACATCCCCCACAAATCATGTTGCAACTTGCGGGGATAAACTCATGTACAGATAGATCTATCGTTGTTAAGCATTGGTTGGTGCATGTTGTTTACATCTTCCCACAGGACAGTTCCATTTTTATTGATATGTTTTGCTGCACTAGGGTGCAACATTAATCTAACAATCAGCAAGACCTACCGATGGTGGCAACAACTTTATTATGATCATTAGTTTTTTGTGTGGGTCTGTGTGTGTTTTACGTTTTTAAAGGATGTTAAATTATTGAGAGATAACAACTACCTAAAGCTATCCTTGAAAGTCAGCTCATTTTGCAATGATATCTTTGTACAAATTTTTTATTAAAAAGTAAATAAATAACAATAAAAAATAATGCTGTTGCGGTGGTGTTTTTTTAATCTTCACATCCACCTGCTAAACTGCCATGACAGCTGCATTTTAAACCCAATAAATGTTAATGTGGAGAACAGTGGCTGCAGGAGGTTGCCTCTCTCATGTGTGGTATTTAATCATACTTGTCTGTAAATAAATCATTGCTGACAAACCTATCAATCCCCCGTATTAAGATTAACCTCCACTTACTAGACACTGAGTAAGTCCTATTGAAACCAGTACTATTATAACTTGTATATCAAAAGCTTAGGTATGTGTTATCCTGTCTGAATGATAAGAGATACATTTTGGTCATCTTGGTAAGTAAGAGGAGCCTATGTGGGGTGTTGTATTCTCTAGGTGTAACAACTTCCCCTTTAAACACCTAACAAGCATGCAGTAAAACAATATGGTGGGGTGTCAAATTAATTTAAATTTGTCAACTAACAAACAGGAGGTACAGAAATAAACGGAGTATTTGGGGTATCCATTATAAGTTAGATCACTTTGTGACTAAAACTTTGTACAGATAACAAGTGAAAATAAATAAAGATAAAAACCCTGCTTATTGCAGATCCACTTTGCCACTGCTTGTATGGTGACACTGCCTATTGTTGTTGCTAATTTCAATAGGCCATGGACTGCACACTGTCCTCGTGCACGCACTCTGCGAGTATTGTAGGTGGGACCAATCATTTACTCAGGTGACCATTTAGCCCCATGGACCTCTTGTTTTACACGTGATTTAAATGAAACACAATGCTGTGAATATCCAACAAGACATGTAATTTTAATATGTATAAGTTCAGCGAGTGACAACTGTATAATGAGAGGTCCATGTGTGTGTAAACTGCGAGTGCGGTCACTTGAAGACGACTGTGTGAAGCATGGAGCCGAGACACTGAACAATGTTAGTCGTCATCAACACATCCACATGTTCCTCCAGGTGGCGCTTTGGGTCCTATGGAGCAGAAAATAAAAACACTGTTGAATTCTAAATTTACATATATTTATATTTGTACAACTCTTAAGATGGGTTTAATTGTGTTAGTCTAATAAATTGGGTCTCACCAGAGACAAACTTCATTACTGCATCTTACAACTCACTAACGTTATAACTGCTTTTATTATTGAAAGAATTGTCATAAACATTGTAGAAGACACTGATTTTTTACACTCTGAAATGTGAATGAAATAAATTTTTGGATTTGATGACTATTTAACAAAAACACAACTGACATAGTAAATTTACTCATCTGCCTTGCAGTAACAAAAAAATAATAATTTTGTGAATGTAATCAACATTTGTCTATATTTTTGGGCAGGGGGCGGGGTAGTAGACACTTTGAACTAAAAGAGTTACAAGAGTAAAAATATAAATTAATAAATTTCTGATTTTGTAAAGTGATTTAAAGTTTCATAACTGACAGTTATGTCAGAGAAACATTTTGTCAGCTAAAAGTACAGGTTCCAAAATACAACTGGTTGTCAAGTTAATGTCATAATAACTCCAACTTGTTCTTTTTTCAACTGATGACTACACCACTAAAATAGAGCATCAAGTTGTAACAAACTATATACCAAGTCCATCTCACAGTGAACACCTTTTTTCATACTATGAAATTTAGCCAATTCATTTGTAAATTGCACATAATTATTACTATTTATTATTTTGATCATTTTTAAAACACTTTTACTTTTCTTCTTATGTCAAAGCAAACCGAAATTATTTACAATTCTTTTTTACAAAATGAATGGGATGGACTAAAGGTACAATGTACGGTGCACCAATAAAAAATAGTTCTGGGCTTCCTTGCACATTATCACTTTGCAGTACTAAAACATTAAATATGATGTCATAAAAAACTGATCTTTCCCTCCCGAAAAATCTACAAAATCTTTCCCCTCGTCTCTCTGCCAACATGGTTAATAAATATACAGTCTCTCTGCCCACATGGTTAGTAAATATACAGTCTCTCTGCCCACATGGTTAATAAATATACAGTCTCTCTGCCCACATGGTTAGTAAATATACAGTCTCTGCCCACATGGTTAATAAATATAGTCTCTGCCCACATGGTTAGTAAATATACAGTCTCTCTGCCCACATGGTTAATACATATACAGTCTCTCTGCCCACATGGTTAATAAATATACAGTCTCTCTGCCCACATGGTTAATAAATATACAGTCTCTCTGCCCACATGGTTAATAAATATACAGTCTCTGCTCACATGGTTAGTAAATATACAGTCTCTCTGCCCACATGGTTAATAAATATACACAACTATATGCCAGCTGGTTTCACGCGTGGCAGTCAATTCCTATGAAACGTTTTTTTATTGTACGATGAGAATGGTCTTCATTAGAATAAGATTAAATGGGTGTGTAATACAAGGTAGCAAAATCTTTCTCAGACCTCTCAGCCCACATACATCTAGGTAATAAATAAAGTTTTATACTGTTATACCTAGTTACCCACATCTCTGTCCACACAGGTAATAAATAAAGTGTTATACCTGGTTCCCCACATCTCTCAGCTCACACAGGTATTAAGTAAAGTGTTTTACCCGTTTCGTCACATCTCTCAGCCCACACAGGTAAAACATACCTGTTTGCCCACATTCTTGATGGCCACACAGGTAATAAATAACGTATCATACCTGTTTGCCCACGTTCTTGATGGCCACACAGGTAATAAATAACGTATCGTACCTGTTTGCCCACGTTCTTGATGGCCACACAGGTAATAAATAACGTATCGTACCTGTTTGCTCACATTCTTGATGGCCACACAGGTAATAAATAACGTATCGTACCTGTTTGCTCACATTCTTGATGGCCACACAGGTAATAAATAACGTATCGTACCTGTTTGCCCACATTCTTGATGGCCACACAGGTAATAAATAACGTATCGTACCTGTTTGCCCACATTCTTGATGGCGAGCTGCTGGGCGGTCATTGTCTCCTCCTCCTCCAGGGCCTTCGAGTAGTTCTTGGCAAGGTCAAGCATCTCCTTGACGGTGTTCTCGTTGACGGTGCAGTGGGCATTGTAGTCCTGCAGCGTGAGGCCGTCCACCCAGCTCTTCTTGTGCAGGTTCAGCAACATCTACACAAAACACACACACATCAGTAAACAGCCTCACAACACAAAACACACACATCAGTAAACAGCCTCACAACACAAAACACACACATCAGTAAACAGCCTCACAACACAAAACACACACCTGAGTAAACAGCCTCACAACACAAAATACACATCAGTAAACTGCCTCACAACACAAAACACACACATCAGTAAACAGCCTAACAACACAAAACACACCTTAAACAGCCTAACACACAAAGCACATACATGTACATCAGTAAACAGCTTCACAACATAAAACACACATACATTTGTAAATAGCCCCACAATACAAAACATACACATATCAGTAAACAGCCTCACAACACAAAATACACACACTGGTAAACAGCCTCACAAGACAAAACACACACATTGGTAAACAGCCTCACAACACAAAACATACATTTGTAAACAGCCTCAAAACACAAAATGCACACACAGGTAAACAGCCACACAATACAAAACACACATACATCTGTAACAGTCCTTGGTTTTTGAAAATTATAGGTGAGTGAAAAATC
>JAECMU010108384.1:0-14246 GCA_016106625.1 Dracogyra subfuscus
ACATACATACATAGATACATACATATATATATTTATTTATTTATTTATTTATTTAGTCAGATACTTAATAGAATTACATTTATGCCTGAGTGTAAACAAACAATTTATATTGAGATGCGTTAGTTATAAATATTTTGTTATATGATTAGTTGGGTGTTTACATATATTCTAATATGCTTAGCTTTTATGTTTATAGTCCGTTTGCGTCAAAAGGACACTGATGAATTGGTACGTAACTCAAAATTAATAACGTTAAAATTTATTTAAAACGTTTTAAATCCATATTAAAACAGTTTTATTTTAATCACAGTGTAAATTAAATTTTAAAAAGTATTTCCAAATTACCATCTAATTGTTAATCGGGTTTTTTTCTTCTCTTTTTGTTTTGTAATACAGGGATGAAAGCCAAGGTCAAGCAGCTGCAAATCTGCATTCAGTCTCTGTACTGCATTATCGATTAGTCCAGGTAAAACATACAGCATTTTGTCGTTAATAATATGTTTTTATAAGGATTTTAGCCTTAAACAAGTTATAGTTTCGTATATGACCATGCATCGATTTTCTTTTGCCGTTAACGGAGTCAGTGGTTGTCAAATACATGGGAAGTAACTCATGGAATATCCTTTAGATGTGTCCAGTGGCAATTACCCTACTAGTGTAATATGTTACTTATTCACCATGTGTAATATGTTACTTATTCACCATGTGTAATATGTTACTTATTCACCATGTGTAATATGTTACTACATATTAGACATAATTTCAGTGTTCACCTAACTTAACACGAGATCACAGTTACTAGTTATTCTAAAGCGAAGAATCGGTCCCATGACCTATCGTCAGTAAACTGATATGTTAAAGCTCCCATATCGCCTCTCCGTGATTTAACTCTGTTTATTAAAACAAAACACAGCCATAAGCACCATTTTAACTTCCTACTATGACGTAATATACAAGTCGCCATTATTATTTTATACAAAATGTACATTTAAGCAGGTCATAGTGTCGATATAGCGAAAACTGTTTATTTAATGACTCAGCAAGATGTGTAATGGAAATCGAGTGAGGAGGGAATGGAATGCCACTGTTAATTTAACTGTTAAAATATTAAAAAGCATACCCGATATAAACAAGTGTGGTTAATTCTGTTTCATTTTATAAATGTGTCTTTTACAACCTATAATGAAGACTCACCTTGCACTCTACAAAGGGCGGTGTGACGACTGGCTGTGCGGTCGATCTGTGGCTGTCATAGTGAATGTCGTTGTGGTTGCAGACATCGTTAGCAGCTTCGTCCGAGGGTATCAGTGTAACTTCAGAGAAAAACACATTCTGCAATAATAAATATATTTTTATTAGTTTACATTTATAAACAAAAACCGTGAAAGGTGTTTTATTGTTTACATTGTACTTAGTTGCATGTAGATGTAAAATTAATGCTTCAAATGCGTTACAGTCAAGCATGGTTAGAATTAAAACCTACTACACCTTTAACAAACGCATGTTTTCACTATCAACAGCTTGGATGCTACTTAAAATCTAGTAGATGTGCAGGAGATGGCTCAAAAGTGCTCTAAAAATGGCCGAACTGGCAGCTATTGTACTATCAGCTGAATGTTTTTATTTTTTTTAATTCTTATTTAAAACACAAATTGGGGGGTATGAAAGTATGGGCTCTGACTAGCTCTTAGCTAAAAATCACCATTAATACCTGTGGGAAAACATGGTCAAATGACGTCATCAATATGGCCAACTAGTTTTTTGCATCTACATTCTTTTTAGTTGCTTAGCATTTTAAGCCTTTACTAAGTTTGAAATGTTATAATATAGTTTTAAAACATCATTTATTAATTTTGGAGTATTAATAAATGTTTAAACAGAAGAGAGTGCTTCCAATATGGTTGTCTTCAGGCCAATACTGCTGTTTCTTAGCGATGATCAAGTTAGATTTATTAAATTTAAGCTGTGGCAGCTTGTCTGGTTATAACTAATGCAATGCTTTGATTCCTAATACAAATTAATTTTAAAAACATTGCATTATATTTTGGTTCCTGATATTTAGTGTCTACTTGTATCATCACAAAAAAAGGCTAGTGTTAATTGTCTTTTCGAAGATATCTAGCTATGTATGTATATAAATAACTTTCTTTTAAACACTCCCACACATGCAAGTATATAGTTTTACACACGCGCGTGCACACACACACACACACACACACAGAGAGAGACACACGCATCGTGCTTATTGCATCATATACATAGAGTGCCACATCCACTTAGACTATTGTAAAAACACTGCAGTATTTGAGGGTCACAGGTGTGGTACTGCATATTATAGAAACGAAGGACTGGCTTTATCAAAAGACTACCCCACCCCTCTGATGCAATTTATTCATTCTGTCCATTGATGAATCACAGGTTGGGCAATAGAGGGTGCTGTAGTAAGGCATCCTAAAGTGATGAAATGGTTTTTATTATTGTTCCATTCTGGCAGTACAACATATTACTTGCTAAGTCAGCAGAGTCCACGTCACTGGTCTTATTATAGAAACAAAACGTACGGTGAAGAGCTGGAATGTGGATCATTTCCATATACTTTGATGTAAGGCAAAGACACTGGTAATCAGTAAAGGCACTGGTCACATCAGGGTAGCATTTCCATGCACCCCGTGCGGTTCTTTTAACCTTTTTTTTACAAAGAAAGCAGAGTTAATATTATATCCTGATAAGCTATGAACAAGAAGCAGAAACAAGTATGTCTCTTTTCCTAAGACGTCATATATACCATCCATGTGATGATATGTAAAGTATGTACCTGTACCACAGGCAAACCATATTTTCACATTTGTTGTACTCAATGTAAAGAAATGATGGAACTTGCCAATTGGGACGACATATACATTTGTGTCAACAGTGCACACAAGAGTAGCTGGTACAGTCGTTCATAATAACGTTCTTCACATAAATTAAAAGTGTGCTGTCTGATTCTTCGTACAACATTGGACGAACATTTGCTTGAAGAATAACTGTGGCACCAACGTAATGGTTATTTCTCTTCGTGCGAGTCTACGGTGGCAATATTGGTAGTGTGGAATATAAATAGTTCCTCTTGGTTGGATCACGAAAAACGTCAGTCCAGTTTCATAGAATCTTGTTTTTACCAGTAACTGGACATTTCATGAGTATGCTAGCTACGTCTTTTTCTCTCTTTTTTATAATTATATGGGTGAATGGTGAAACCATAGTACCTCCATTTCGGTATGGGATTATTGACAGAGCCGTGCCCCGTGTTGTCTGCAGAGGATCTATCTCAGTATCACCCGAGCCCGGAATACACGAATCCTACAGTGTTTGTCGAGTAATCATTCCCCATGTCGGGTCAAAAAATTTTGGGAAACCCATAATCACATCCGATACCTACCTCCTTGCGTTGGTATAGGACACATACATCATGAACAGCAATCAAAGCATCCACAAGAGAAACGCAAACAAAAGGTATTCATGGAAGCAAGACACGAGCTTATAAAACTTAAAGTCTAGACTTTATTAAAGTCCAGACTTTACCGTAATGCTATTTGAATGGCGTTGCCATGACGTTAAAGTCTGGACTTTAATAAAGTCTAGTCTTTAAGGTTTATAAGCACGGGGCCAGGTATCCTGGCTAAAGTGAAATCCCTGGTCTTGTTGCTCATCAAACATCTTCTGACGATGTTAACACTACTTTGCTTTTTTTTTCGGAAAAAAAAAACATAGATGGCGAGTCTAGTGTGCATGGAACTGCTACCCTGATGTGACGGGTGTCTCTACCAATATAGCACTCAACTCTTACACCAAAGTAGATATATATGGTCTATATACCCAGCTACTGAATGCATTACAGTTATCTTGTATGATCAATTCAGCGACCTAAACATTGTCAGCGAAGCAAAGGGAAGATAATAAAAACCATTTCATTTACTCCAGGATGCCCGACTCCAACATTCAAAACAGGCTGCCTACCCAAATGAATTACGGCTCACCAGTGAACAGTCATAAAAACCTCCCCCATTCGGTGGAGGGGTGGGGATGGACTTTTGATAAAAACAGTCTTTCTACCTGTAGCTTCCAAGACCTGCAGTAAGTTATGTGGGTGTCACCCCATTACGTGTACGTCTCCATTGCAATTCACCCAATAGCCGATGCATTTTTCGTGCTGGGGTGTCGTTAAACATTCATTCATTCATTCATTCATTCATTTATTCAACTAATATATTATATGAAATATCTCTAATTTGATTTGCATTTGTTTAAAATATCTTGCGACTGATTAATAATGATATTATGCAAGGTGTATTTTGGTGTAAAAGGAACGCAGGTCCGTGGGAACCGAAGTTCGTAGGGACATTAATATCGGACCTCCATAGCTTAGGAACCATTGTTCTACCCGGACTTTCATACCTGGTTTATTTTTAATTGAGATTTGTTCATAGGACTTGTATTCCTACCGGACTTAAATTCCTTCTACAGCAGTGACAGAAATATTAGTCTGGTAAATTAGATGTCTGTTTGTTATACGCTGCAATTTGCACGAGCTGCCAGAAAGATACGAGAGAAAAAGTGATGTTTGGGCAGCCTCCGTGTGTGATTCTCTTAAGATTATTGTAGGTTCAAATCTCCAAGTCAAATTTGTTTTTAAGTTTCAGTATCAATTTAATTATTTGTTTACGTCTTATGGATGGGAACAGGCTAAAACGGAACCACTATCAAAACGGAACCATTTTTGGAACCGATTGTGGCTATAACGGCACCGCACTGTATTGTCTAAAACGGAACCACACATAATAACAGAGAGAGAGAGAGAGAGAGAGAGAGAGAGAGAGAGAGAGAGAGAGAGAGAGAGTGAGAGAGAGAGAGAGACACACACACACACAGACGGAGAGAGTAAAGGTGGGTTTTTTATTTATTTAACGCTGCCACTAGAGCACATTGATTGATTTTTTTTTATCTTATTACACCTGTATTGCTAATTGTTAATCACCATTAAAGTATATGGAAATATTTCTAATGCATACAAACGTCGACCGGATACAGGGATGGATGTAACTATTATAATCGATTGCTTGTTTTGTAAATAAATAAATCTGACTTCCTTCATGAGATCTGTTAGTTGTTGCTGTGTTTAAAATGAATGAATGAATGAATGAATGAATGTTTAACGACACCCCAGCACGAAAAATACATCGGCTATTGGGTGTCAAACTATGGTAATAAATATAAAAATTCAAGATCTAGACAAAACACAGTGTAAAGGACTGTGTGAAAAATGCAAATACAAATATCACAGAATTTTACGCGACAGTGAGTTTTATTAAAAATTTCAATTTGTGCTGTATTGGCCATTCTCAAAGAGAATGTTACACCCCTGCACCACGATGAGGTTACAGCACGCGCAGGGGTGTGTTTAAAAAGGCAATAGTGCCTTCAGTACAACTGTTTGGGACGTCGATGATATGCCTTAATTTTGGTTTTGATTTCGGTGCCGTTTTAACCAACGCAGGTTCCGTTTTGTCCACAGATTTTGGTGCCGTTTTAGCCAACACAGGTTCCGTTTTGTTCAGTTTGGTCCCGTTTTCGCCTGGGCCGTTTTGGCACGGTTCCATTTTAGCTATAACCCTTACGGATCAGACATGGAACTTCCGGTTTGGGTTTTGTCGATGGAGGGCATGTTTCACTTCGACACCCGTTTTAGAAAGTTGTTAAAACTGGGCTTTTTAAAAGGTGTCTGTTTTCGGATTTTTATCGATCCCCGTCAGCTAACCACTGGGGTTTTTCTCGACATAACCATGTCTGACGCCGATATAACCGTAATTATAATGTGTTGAGTGCGTCGTTAAACAAACAAACAAACAAAAATTATGTGAAAATGTGGAAATACGGAGGACTGCAAATGACTGAACTGAACTTTATTTATACTCAGGCCGTAGTCTACAGCATATGAGGATACATATACATACAGCAGTCAATATAATTTTAACAAGATGGTGGGTGTACATAAATGTACATAAATACAATAAATACATATTAATAAATATAAAAAAATACACAGAATATCAGCCAGAGGATTTGGAAGTATTCATAATTAGATTACAATAACAGCGAGCATGTGGGTGTGTGTTTGTGTGTTTGTGTGTTTTTGTTTAACGACGTACTCAACACATTTTAACTACGGTTATATCGGCGTCGGACATATGGTTATGTCGAGAAAAAAACCCAGTGGTTAGCTGACGGGGATCGATCCTAGACCGACCGCGTATCAGGCGGGCACTGTACCACTGGGCTATGCTGCCCGCTCGAGCATGTGGGTGGCAGTGACAGTGACAGTAATAGTGTAATGCTTGAAGAAAGCCAGGCAAGCCATACTCAAATGGAATTAAGCAAGCCTATGGAGGGTAACCAAGCTGAGTGGAGAAATGCTCACAAAGATGCAATACCGAGTTCGAGAACTGACAACCCGCACGCACGAATCGGTGGTACATTCGAAGGGAGTGAAAGCAGCTGGAATATGTGACAAGGACGCGAACACCATGACAACTGAAATTAACAACATGTGATCAAACGCCCAGCAGATGACTCGATTCGTAGTGTTGAGCTGACCAGAAAACAAAAAAGACAAGCTATCCGTGCAAAAGGTGTGGAAGAGAGTGAATGAAGGAAGAATGAGGGAGATAATGTGATTAAATTTATTACTGTTAACGTGCTTATTTAATAACTCTCCTTGTGTTACAATACACTCAATTGTCTTTTTGTTTCGATTTTTTCTTTAAATGTTAATAGATTGAATGGGATTGATTAATTAAATATAGTTTTTGTAATTATTTAAAAGTAAATACGCGGCAAAATATTCGCCTGGTCTTCCCCACTCCCTTTCATTCATTCCATATATATAAGCCCCATCAAAAGAAAATCCCTCTTTATATTGATGAGGGAGGTGGGAACCAGTGGATATCTTTCTACATTTTTGTTAGCATACTGAAGTAGGACGAGCATCTTGATTTTTTTTAAAGTATACAATGCAACTACAGATATAAAGTAGGCTATATGCCCATGTGTTCAACAAGAAAAAATATACATTAAAACCCTATATAGAGCCCAAAAATATATTTAAACTGGTAACTCCCAAACAAAATCTTAACATTTCGTGAACAGCAAAAGCCAATTTCTATATACACCAACATAATGTTTAATCATATGTTTTGTACCACGCTTTGTTGTCAGCCCCTTTGATCTTACCCGTGGCGTAACCTATAGTTAAGACGATGGGCGTGTCTAACCTAATTTCAGCGATTGCTGAATGGCTGAAGGAAGTTACGCCTTAAGTTAAGCAAAGTGATAAAAGCCAGCTAAAAATCAGAATTTCAAACTATTTTGTGACGTCAAGGTGGCGCAGCAAAAGGGGGCGTGGTACAAGAGAGTTACCTCACACCTTTACGATCATTACACACGTCACTCAACGGCTACAGAAACAGTGGTCTAACTAGACGAAACTCTCGTAAAGGTATGAGGTAACTACTACTTATACGGTAAAACAATTTTAAGTGTATGTTACAATCACAAAGTTCTGTTCTGTTATGTTCAATCCTATAAATTTGGATTTTCCGATATAATCCTAATATTCATAGTCGGCTGGAATTTTAGTTCCGATACTTTGCTTATTACATATATATGATTCATGAAAATCCCTGAAATAAAACTTTGAAAACCGTACTTAGTTCTAGCAGATGGCGTTTTAACCAAATGGAAGTGAACCGTTAAGCGTAATTTCCAGTCTGAGGAGATACGGTGCTAGATGTGCTGCACAAATGTATTTGTTACTGTGATAATTATACTTTTAATTTAAAAAAATCAATCCTTGTTCAGTGGCGTGTGATATCAGCAAAACATCTTCAATAATATATACCTCTGCATATTGCAATTATTAACGGTGTTAATCTATTCCGTGACTACAGTATATTACCGTATCTATTTTCATACATACGTTCTCATGAATTAATTGATTGTATATCAATAAGGGTAATCCATGGAGAGCCGTCAGCGGCTTTCCTCTCTAAGTATCTCCGTGGTGGTAAACCATATTTTCGAAGACATAATGTTTTCTGCGTTGTTAAACAAAAC
The DNA here is from genome assembly GCA_016106625.1 of Dracogyra subfuscus. Taxonomy (NCBI): domain Eukaryota; kingdom Metazoa; phylum Mollusca; class Gastropoda; order Neomphalida; family Peltospiridae; genus Dracogyra; species Dracogyra subfuscus. The sequence goes on from JAECMU010108384.1 coordinate 8,152, forward strand.
ATTTTTTCTTTGTACAGTTTCTTCTTAAAGATTACTAAAACACAACGATGATACAGCAAGAAGCTGGTAATGCACAATGGACGTTTGTTTTCCTCAAACATATTTCTCTATATTTCTTTCTTTTAATACAAATCTAGCTAAAAATATTTATAATTATATCATTGCATTCCTTTCCCCTAGAAAAATGTTAGTTTAGACCAAAGAATTGTGATCCTAGGTGCTGAGATATTGGTACAAATAGTTTTTTTTATGGCGGCCATCTTGAAAATCCAACTTATCCACTGTCATTTAATTTGTGCAGAGTGGTTCATACTAAAAGTTAAAAATTGTGGCACTGGGCAACATGTGGACAGAATTTGATGTTTTTATCTGGAACGTCTACAACATTTTACTGGGCTGCGTGTTATATTATTTATGCAGTTCAACCATTATTGCTGTAAATGGATGTTTGAAAATGAGAAAACGATCTACCTGAAAATAGAGCAAACATCCGTCATGCGCACAACACATTGTGACATGATAACACTTCGAATTATCAGGTTAGGGTTATCAGGTCAACAAGAAGCATGGTTGCATGATAAAATGGATTAACTGAGTTTGTTTTTACAGAAAAAGGTACAAAATCTGTTTCTATTTCGGTTTTGACTGAAACATATTTCAAAAATATAATTTGAAAGGGGTTGCATGATAAAACAATGGGATGGCAGCAAAGTTATATGACGGTCAAACGCATTTGTTAAATTTTTTTTTGAAATTTAAAGAGTATACTTGAGACAACATGGCCATAAAACAAAATTTACAACCAAAGTATTTTATTTACAGAAAAATATGTTTCTTTTTTGGGAAGAATATAATATTTTGTATATTAATATTATGATTATATAGCAATCGTTTTAATATAGCCATACAAATGATACTGGGAATTCCATAGACGGTGGTTGAAAGGTTAAGAACGTTATAACGCTTATTCCTACCCATAATTCTTTGATGGTGAAGAAATGGCTGCTGTTTACCTTTTATATTTACTTGTTATTCTTGATGAAAATATTTTATGTTTATGGACAGCACTATACAATTTCGGTATTCTCGAGTTCATTATACAAAGACTATGTTTTGAATAGTTATTCGTCACAAATAAATGTAAAATAATAAAATATGGCACTTGCATCTGTGATCATAAACCTTTTAATATTTTAAAATATTTATGTTATGCCCTTTTGGTATTCTCTTTCCCTTTCAGATAAGTTTGGTTTGCATTTTGTAAAGCATCGTAATGACAATGTTATATAATTGTGACCAGGTGTTGTATTATTATTATTATTATCATCTTCATCATCATCATTATTATTATTATCAATATAATATATTGTATACTATTGTACACTACACTGCACTGCACTGCACTGCACTGCACTGCACTGCACTGCACTGCACTTCACTACACTACACTACATAGCACTATATTTATAAGCGTACGAGGCAAGGGGGCAAGGGTGCAACATTAATACAGATATTCGAGTAAAATGTGCTAACCCAAGACGTTTTTAACATATATTTCCACATTCTACCCTCAAAATTAGTTGTAATCCGATTAAAAATGCACAGTGATTCGTTTGCAACCTTACAGAGCTGTTTGGTAGTAATGCTAATGTGATTTTTAAAAAATCCAGATTCGGGCATTATGTTTAATTCCAGCAAAACCCAGCCTGCCCCACCCAGCCTACTCCCCTACAAAAACGGGAACCCGTTCGCCTATGATTATATTATGGTTGTTGTTGTTGTTGTTGTTGTTAATTTGTATTAGTCTATGATAAACCACTTGCTTTCTGCCTAGCCTCTGTCTGGAGGTCGGTGGTGGTCACGTGACACTGGTCGGAAAGAAGAGCCGCGTCTCCCGATCTACCCGCTGGTCTACGTTTGTGGCGCTGTTCAGCCTGCTTGATGATGTCCTCGCTCATCTTTCCTCGTCGTGTATCTGCAAATCAATACACACCAGATCCGTTACACAGCATAGTATACATCAGATTCATGGCGGGGTGGGCGCGAATAGCGTGTGTGTATGGCTGGTACGTGCCTATCATGCACTCATGTTTGCACACACACACACGCAAAGAGGAATCATCAAGGTCCAATATTTTGAAAGATTCCATATACATACATACATGATATTATACATTGTGTATATACAATATGTAATACAAAACATTTAAATTTGTACAAAACATTGATGTTTGTACAAAACACCGATGTTTGTACAAAACATTGATGTTTGTACAAAACATTGATGTTTGTACAAAACATTTAAATTTGTATAAAACATTTAAATTTTGTACAAAACCTGTTTATTATGTTGTGAATTGATGTCACACTTTGATGTGTATGCGTGCGTGCGTGCGTGTGTGTGTGTGTGTGTGTGTGTGTGTGTGTGTGTGTGTGTGTGTGTGTGTGCTATAAAAAAAAAATTCCATTATTAACATTTATATTTGAGTCTTGGTCGCAGACGCCTGTTGCTGAGGTCGAAGCGACTGTCGTCTGTCAGATGCATTCACTCAGAAGAAGACGGCAGGTGCTTGGCAGTAATTGCCACTGTAAAAGACTGGAACGTGTCGGGCTGACAGAACGCGAGCTAGGATTTCAAGTTCATCAACGACATGTTTACACATGGAGATCTTCTTACACAATAGACCTTCAGATGAAGCCGGGATACGCCTTTAATCGATAAAAGTAGTAGCTCGTTAATACATATTATAATGTTACCTGTTTAATCAACACTAAATCTCACAGGATAGGAGTTCCGTATAGACTGTAGAAAGGCATACTGATAACAAGCAGCGTGTCATACACATGGCAGTACATAATACCGTCTTTGTTAGTGCAGCCCAAAAGCTCAAGTCAGAATGGAAAATAATTCCATGAAACCAATGGGTATCGATCCTGTAATCTCTTGGCTTTGAGGTGACCGTTCAAGGTTGTCACCGAGTTTATAGAATGAGCTCTTCTTGCTTCTTCTATTACTGGTTTTGTTGGGGTATTTTCAATCAACAGCAAGGAACCTTTTGTATGATTTTATTGACAAGACAGTACATACCTTCGGGTCAGAGCCGGTCTAAGGATCCGCGGGGTCGGTAGCACAAATATCAGCGGATCCCCCTTCCCAGGATATATATTTTTGCAACCCCTTCGGGTTGAAGGGGAAAATGACTTGGGGAAAATAAATGTACATATAATCGTGGGGGCCCCTTGCAGCGCGGGACCTGTAGCACGTGTTACATGTGATATTTGGATACACCGGATCTGATTTGGGTTGGAACGTAAATTAAATGTGTGGATCCACAAATGAGCGCTCAGATTTTGCACCGTTCCAAAAGGATAAAGTTAAATTTGAAAATTTCTTTTGTGTATACCAACAAACATTAAATCTGCAGTCATCAAATAATACCACACACGCGCTCGTGCATACACACACAGACACACATATATTAATAACGTTTATATTTAAAGGACAGATAACTACATACCTTGACGTCAGTTGAAAAGTCCTTCATAAAATATGTAAACTTCTTTAATAAGAAGTGGTCACTACATTAACGATGATCACATCCTCCTCGCTGTCACACCGCCAGCACGTCGGTGCAGACTGGTTCTCTATATATAATTCAAAGCTGCAGATCCACAACTGTCATGCAATAAGTTAGAATGGGAAGATCGATAAACACTGATTAAGCCGATATTATTGCGTGCGTAACAAGCCAAATTGGATGTTGAGTGTTTGAACCAAGATTGGATGCCAACACGTTAAATCTTCAAGCTCATACTGAATGCAATGGTGGAGCAAAGGGGTGGTTTGGGGCTGATTTGGTAGAGGAAATACATTTTATTTTTAGTCGGTTTCAGTTGAACAAAATGTCGTTTTAGAGACCCAAGACAAAATAGATTCCCTAGAAAGTGTCACCTTCTGAACTCCCCTTGAGACCCGGACTCTTTGTTAATCCTAGCGACTCGTTTCCAAGATTTGTACAGTGATGGACAGGTAATCATCGGAGATCGATTTAGTTTTTGGTGATAAATTTAGAACATAGTAATAAAATATTATTTTTATTTACTTGTGTGAGAGTTTAACACCGTAAAATTTGTATTCATATATTATTCGGCCATGACTTTGTGTACGTATATTGAACAATCAGAAGTCAGTTAATCCTTGCCTCGTCAGCTAACCACTGGGTTTTTTTCTCGACATAACCATATGTCCGACGCCGATATAACCGTAATTATAATGTGTTGAGTGCGTCGTTAAAAAAAACAAAAACAAAAAACAAAAAAATCCTTGTGTTGGGGTGTCGTCATATAGTCCTCATAATGAACAATGATAATGTGTTTGAAAACAGATAACCGCTACTAGAACATTAGAAAACTAGAATGAGACAGCCCACTAATCGACCCGTGCTCTCGTCCATGGAAGGTTCGGAAAATATTTTTACAACTTGGAAGTTATTCGGGTGTTTTTTTTAAATACCAAGTTCATAATTAGTAATAAACTATTTTGAGTGTCTATATTTAAAATTAAAGATAAGAAAGAAATGGAAAGTATTTTTAATACGGTTATACAGGCCTCGGTGGTGTCGTGGTTAAGCCATCGGACATAAGGCTGGTAGGTACAGGGTTCGCAGCCCGGAACCGGCCCCCACCTAGAGCGGGTTTTAACAACTCGGTGAGTAGGTATAAGACTACTACACCCTCTCTCTCTCTCTCTCTCTCTCTCTCTCTCTCTCTCTCTCTCTCTCTCTCTCTCTCTCTCTCTCTCTCTCTCTCTCTCTCTCTCTCTCTCTCTGCTATTTGTGGTCTAAAATATGTACATGTCTATATGTATTAAAAAACCCTGCTATTTGCGGTCTAAAATATGTACATGTCTATATGTATAAAAATCACAAAACACTGCTATTTGTGGTCTAAAATATGTACATATTTATATGTATAAAAATCACAAAACACTGCTATTTGTGGTCGAAAATATGTACATGTCTTTATGTATAAAAATCACAAAACACTGCTATTTTTGGTCGAAAATATGTATATATCTATATGTAAAAAAACAAATCACAAAACCCTGCTATTTGTGGTCTAAAATATGTACATGTCTCTGTATATACAAATCACAAAACACTACTATTTGTGGTCTAAAATATGTACATGTCTTTATGTATAGAAGCCACAAACCCCCTCCAATTTGTGGTCTAAAATATGTACATGTCTCTATGTATAAAAATCACAAAACACTGCTAGTTCTGGTCTAAAATATGTACATGTCTTTATGTATAAAATCACAAAACCCCTGCTATTTGTGGTCTAAAATATGTACATGTCTCTATGTATAAAATCACAAAACACTGCTATTTGTGGTCTAAAATATGTACATGTCTTTATGTATAAAATCACAAAACCCCTGCTATTTGTGGTCTAAAATATGTACATGTCTCTATGTATAAAAATCACAAAACACTGCTAGTTGTGGTCTAAAATCAGTCAATCATTAAATACCAGTCAACCAATCATTCAAATCAAATCAAATCAAATCAATCCAAACCAAATCAAATCAAATCAAATCCATTAAAAATCAAATCAAATTAAATGAAAGCAAATAGAACCAAACCAAATCAAATCAAGGAAGGAAGTAAATGTTTAATTTAACGACGCACTAAACACATTTTATTTACTGTTATATGGCGTCAGACATATGGTTAAGGACCACACAGAGATTAAGATAGGAAACCTGCTGTCGCCACTCCATGGACTACTAGTTTCGATTAGCAGCAAGATATATTTTATATGCGCCAGCCCCAAGACAGGATAACACATACCACGGACTTTGATATACCAGTCGTGGTGCACTGGCTGGAACGAGAAATAACCCAGTGGGCCCACCGGTGAGGATCGATCTTTGACCGATCGATCAAGCGAGCGCTCTACCACTGAGCTACGTCACTCTCCTAAACCAAATCAAAATCAAATCAAACCAAATCAAAATCAAACGAAACCAAATTAAAGGGACATACCCTAGTTTCAGTTCATGAAAATTAACATTAAGTTTAGTTTAATTT
>JAECMU010108390.1:827-12206 GCA_016106625.1 Dracogyra subfuscus
CAGTCTTCCTACATATGGCACAGGATTGTAATATCCTGGGAGTGGCAGTCTTCCTACATATGGCACAGGATTGTAATATCCTGGGAGTGGCAGTCTTCTTACATATGGCATAAGGTTGTAGTATCCTGGGGAGTGGCAATATTCCTATACCAGACATAAAATTGTAGTATCTTGAAGTGTCAGTCTTCCTATAACATATAAGAGAGTAATATCCTGGGGAGTGGCATTCTTCCTATACATAACTTAAGTTTGTAGTATCCTGAGGAATGGCAGTCTTTCTACAGATGGCATACAGTTGTAAAATCCTTAGGAATGACAGTCCTATAAATGAAGCACTAACCCCACAACCAAAAAAAAAAAAAAAAAAAAAAAAAAAAAAAACAACCCAAGCAAAACCACCATAAAAACACTGATTTGTAAAGACAATTACAACCTTGCTATAATGCCCTTTTGAATCTGCCATGAGTGAAGATATGATTTGGATCATGATAATGGTTTTGTCATTCACAAGTTTGATATATGTACCTATCATGGTAGAGTACAACTGTGTGCAAATAAAGATCTCTTCTGGGACCTAAAGCTTACACTTACCACCAGGATTCACATTAAAATGTGAATTCATTTACATTGTCATTCATCGAACACCGATGTCTCAATTATCAACGTCGCACGACTTTCTTTTCACTCCCTAAAATCCCTCATTAATATCACATCAGATTACAGTGTTGGCAAACACCAATAACATGTCTCATTTAGTTTATAGAAAAATCAATTTCCATAATGTTTACATAATTTCTGATTTCTCATCGTCCAGTGCAGTTGATCTGCGAAACAAAAGCTGATGGACATTTTATACCAAACAAGCAAATGATGAATTTCAAAAATCTTTGTATGGCCTTTTATTCCAGCAGTCAGCGAGTACAGATTGTAACTCAATGCTTGTTAGACTAGAGCATGGCCGAGATGTGATGGCTCATTGAGTAGAGAATACATTGCTCAATATTTCTCAAAGCACATGTACAATATTTTATCACCATGGTTTTACACCCAATAGCCAATGTATTTTTTGTGCTGGGGTGTCGTTAAACATTCATTCATTCAATATTTTATCCTCCAGGTTCTATATACACTGGCAAGACAAGACTGATTAAATAAATGTTTATATTTTTGGTCACTGACCAAAACTATAACTTTTTTGCATAAAACTACATTTACCCCAGTTATATGGTCAGCAAAGGACTTTACAATGTAAACATCGATTCAGTGTTAAAATATGAAACATAATAATAAATAACTTTGATAATAACAAAATATTTATTCCTAGAAAATATATTATTTGAACAATAAGAACTATTTTGTTTTGTGACTGTTATACATCAGTACATTTACAAACAATTAGAAACTATTTTTATAATTTCAAACACAATTTATTTATTTAAAAAAGCAGTAAAATCGGTTTTTATAATCCTTTCCATAACCCTTTTAATTATGTAATTACATCCCATTTCACGCAATGATACTATTTTTGTAATGTTTATTGCAGAATAACATTGAGTTTTCCAATAAGAATAGAGTATAACAGTAGAAAGGTTGTAAATATAAAAGATAAGAACTTCAGAAATTACCAGTAGTAACATAGCCAACAAACACAGTGCCAAGGGCCATTTTAGAAACAATCACATTGGTATAAATGAATGAAGGAATGTTCTATTTAATAACACACTAACACATTTTATTTACTGTTATATGGTGTTAGACATGGTTAAGGACTGGTATGAATGAATACATAAAAATGAATGAATGAATGAATGCATACATAGAAGAGACCATTTGTTAAGTTAGTAACTGGCCTCGGTGGCCTAGCGGTTAAGTCGCCGGACAACAGGCTGGTAGGTACTGGGTTCGCAGCCCGGTACCGGCTCCCACCCAGAGCGAGTTTTTAAGGACTCATTGGGTAGGTGTATGGCCGCTACATCCTCTTTTCTCTTTCACTAACAATAACAACTAACCCACTAATTTCTATTCTGTCCTGGACAGACAGCTCAGATAGCTGAGGTGTGTGCCCAAGACAGGCGTGCGCTATAACAGCTTGCTCTGAATGTGCACATTAAACAATATTGAAAATGAAACAAAAAGAAACTACTGTAATATCAGTGACTTAAACTTAAAAAGTTTTCAACACAGTAATTTAAATATTTGGTTACATTTCATAAACCTTGAGGTTACTAACAGCTTTGATCATCATAACTGATGTTAATAAATATAAAATGAAGCAAACCAATTTCACACATGTACAAATACATTCATCACTCCTACACAAAATGTTAACTTATAAGTTATAAATAATTAACTTCAGGAAATAATCTGGCTATAAATGATGTAAGTGTACATTAGAGATTACACGTAAAGATATTATTTCTAAAGTGAATGGTATGTTTGACTTAAACATTGATCAGATATGCAACATGTGCTACAATGTGTGCTATCAATCCGTAGAAAATCAAAACCCAAATCACATGCTGCAGCTGAGAAAATGAATCACACCAACTTGTATGGATAGTGCAGTGTACTCGTTTGTTATGCAACATTGAACAGATACAGAAAATGCATGTTGCTGTAATGAGTTAATCACTTCACGTATACAACGCTGCACAAATATAAATACAAACTGATGATTTTATAATCCCACTGAAACCAATACCGCCCTCCCCATACATACATGTGCTATCAGCCTGGGGCATACAGATGTGTATACCATAGCTTCATATTAGAAAACAGCAATATGTACTCACACTGGAACAAATTTTGGTTTAGCTCATTTTTTTTAAATGCAGAGGATTTCTGTGAAAATTATAAAATTTTTTTAGTTAATTTGAGGACTATTTTATTAGCCAGTCTAGATGTTTTAGCCACTTAAATTAGCATGAAAATTTGTAATTGGATAATTTGGTAATGGACAATCCAGAGGTCTCATTGCATATAAGCTACAATATACATGTATATGCTCCATAGTGATGACCTGACACCAAAGTCGCACAACCCAATGAAATTAACACTACCAAAAATTGCTTATTATGTGACATTTTTATTAATCATGCGAGAGCAAGATCTATATAAATAAATTTTAGAATATGCAAGGAATAACATTTATCACGGTTTAAAAATGTACCAAACTTCATTTCTGCTCATCAAATTTATTTTCAAACAATTTGTAGCATGAATCATATCTAGCAACCACTCATGTACTATTCTTTATACTTACCTGGTGTTCTTGATGCTAATTGGTAAAGGAAGCCTGTGTAATAACACATTATGCTTCAAAAACCTCACCGTCCAAGCATGAGTCAACCTTAAAATAACCATATAATTCAACCTTAAAATAACCATATAATTCAACCTTAAAATAACCATATAATTCAACCTTAAAATAACCATATAATTCAACCTTAAAATAACCATATAATTCAACCTTAAAATTACCATATAATAAATCATGTTATGGTTAATTTAAATTTCCAAACCTGAAATGCTATTTTGTTTTTCAAAAGGAAATTCTTCTTCCTATTTTAAGTATTGTTAATGACAGATCTAAGTGATGGTCTTTAGCAGACCACAAAATATTTTCTTGACCTGAAAATATTTTTCTTGACAAGAGAATTCTTGATCCACATTTTGACCTGGATACACATTCTGTTTGGTAAGATAAAAATTAGAAGTAAAAAATACTCAATCACTGTACATAACTTGAAAGAAAAGCGAGGAATTCAGTGGAACTGTATGAACATGAGTGTGTGTGTGTGTGTGTGTGTGTGTGTGTGTGTGTGTGTGTGTGTGTGTGTGTGTGTGTGATGTTTTGAAACACCCAGATCTGTGGCTACAGATGACACACAAAGATAACCATTCAGCACAATCAGTACTGACAGTCCATCCACGAGGCCAGACACAGATATATGTTCACAAGCACGTACTAGTAAATAATACATTCCTGTCATTCATGATTTCAAGTGGCATTGGTGGTGTTGTCATTAAACCATCACACTTAAGACTGGTAGGTACTGGGTTCAACTCCCTATACCGACTTCCAGCCAAAGCGAGTTTAATGACTCAATAGGTAGGTGTAAGGCCATTACACAAAATTCTTTGTCACTAACAACTAACCCACTGTCCTGAACAGACAGTGTGTGCCTGGAACAGTATGCTTGAACCGTAATTTGATATAAGTACAAAAGTAACTAAATGAATGATTTTTTTATTTTTTTATTTTTTTATTTATTTTTTTAATGACACACTCAACACATTATAACTACAGTTATGTCAACGTCGGACATATGGTTATGTCGAGAAAAAGCCCAGTGGTTAGCTGATGGGGATCGATCCTAAACCGACCGCGCATCAGGTGGGCACTGTTATACCACTGGGCTATGCTGCCCGCCTAAATTAATGAATGAAAGTGATTGGCTAAAATATGTATCATATATATAAATATATAGTGTGTATGTATGTACATATGTGTGTGTGTGTGTTCTTATGTCCGTGTGTGTGTGTGTGTGTGTGTGTGTTATTGGTATGTGTTACTTATGTATGTGTATATGTGTAGTGGTTGTGTGTATGTATGTCTGTCTGTCTGTCTGTCTGTCTGTCTGTCTGTCGACAAAAACATACACATAATTTGGTTTATCATTATATATCCAAATATCCAACTGTAGTTGAAGCACGCTCTCCTGGGTTTGCTTTTCACATGCTTGGCATGTCTGCTCAAGACAGAGTTTAATGGGTTAATTTGAAAGAAGAAACTAAATATACTTCTACCAAATGGGATTGTCCTACAAATTAGCAATTAGTAAGCAATTTCCCAAGAGAAAACCTAACTTAGATATAAATCTTTCAAGCTAAAACCAGCATACATATACTCTCATAGCACTGACCAAATTAAACATTTCTAAGTGACAGAATACATTAAAATATATATAGATATATATATACACACAGTAAAACCTCTTGAAACTGGACCCTCTGTAAACCAGAATTCCTCTAAAACCAGACATTTTTCAGTCTTTTCTTTAAAATCAGTACAAAAATTATCCTCTCTAAACTGGATACCTCTTTATACTGGACATTCTACTTGGTCCTGAGGGTGTCCAGTATAGAGAAGTTTCACTGTAGTTGCTTTATTACATTTTTTTATAAACTTGTTACAGTCATATAGATTTCTTATTGTGCATTTTCAGAATAAGTTTCATTCACTTAAACCTATATTGTTTGTGTTATTTGCATTAATTTATAATATTTAGGTGCCCATTTTTCTTATTTAACATAGACATGAAAGTAACAATTTATAAAAATGTTATGATTTTATTAGTGTTTTTGTTGTGTTTATGCAAGCCCTTCACACTCAAACTTTGTTACTCACACACTCATCTACTCACTCACTGATTTACCCATCATCCACCCAATATATGCTATATATGTGTGGAAGTCAGAACCGAACTGCAAACATTGCTTTATGTCTGAATAGTTAACCATTCTCCCTATTAAGCAATTAAAACTTGCACAGTTTGGGAGAATGTATAGGAATATGAACCTATTACCTACCAGTCTCCAGTCTATGGCTTAACCATTCTCCCTATTAAGCAATTAAAACTCATGGAAGCCGCACAGGAATGCAATCCAGGTACCTAAACCAGGCTTAAGTCTATAGCTTGAACACTCTCCCTATTAAATGATTAAAACTCATTGTAGTATAGAAAGCCAGTAACAGGTGGAGAACCCTGTACCTACCAGCCTTCGGAAAAAAAAAGGAAAAAATGTTTATTTAACAATGCACTCAACACATTTTATTTACGGTTATATGGTGTCAGACATATGATTAAGGACCACACAGATATTTAGAGAGGAAACCTGCTGTCGCCACTTCATGGGCTACTCTTTCCGATTAGCAGCAAGGGATCTTTTATATGCACCATCCCACAGACAGGATACCACATACCATGGCCTTTGATATACCAGTCGTGATGCACTGGCTGTGACGAGAAATAGCCCAATGGGCCCACCAATGGGGATCGATCTCAGACCGACCGCACATCGAGTGAGCGCTGTACCACTGAGCTACGTCCCGCCCCCTACCAGCCTTAGAGACTGATGGCTTAACCACCACACTACCAAGGCCAATGTTGGAGAGCTGGTGTGATGGTACCTAGTTTGAGAGGGTCCTTTGCTTATTGCAGCAGTGGTTTCAGATTGTCCTTCGATTTTAATGCATGTGCAATAAGCAAAGCACAATCTCAAACCAGGTACAATCTCAAACCGGGTACAAACTCAAACTGTCACACCAGTATGTGCGGTATTCTGTCTACACAATATGGATGACAGCAAATCTCTCATTAACTAGGATAATCCCATCAGCTTTGTACTTGTTATACAAAATAACACAACTGTAACAAGCTGTCAGTAATACCAGCTAAATAACAAAGGATATTCTCTGTTGAACAATAAAGTAATGCTGTTCTTTTCAGTGTACAGATATTAACTTTATGTGCACTGTATACAGGATAGTCTGAAATTTACATAATCAGAGCTTTAACTTGTATTAGTGGTTATTACAAACTGGGCAACAAAATTACTTTCTCTTTCTTCTTTTGTCTTCGGTTTCTTAATGCTCCTTGAAATTTAAATCTCAAATGTTTGCTGTGTCCATAAACTAAGCAGTTGGCAATAGGTCATCTCTTTCACTTTAAAGGGACATACCGTACCCTAGTTTTTAAACACTAAGACATAGTTTTGACTATTAGAGGTGTTTTTTGATAACTGAAATCATACTTTACTTAAATTTTATTGTTTAAAGTATCCATTTCCATACATTCGAAGTGTTTTTGGTCATCCTGATGTTTTATAATATCACAAAATGCAATTCTCATATTTTTAACAAGGCACGTGCCTCTGAGAAGTAACAGTTATGTAGTCGAGTTTTATTCTATTTTAGAGGGTATTTCACCATTTCAAAGTCAAAGACTCATGTTTCACTCAATTGTAACTTTATCAAAATGTGTTACAGGTTTGTAAATTAAACTAAACTTAATGTTAATTTTCATGAACTGAAACTAGGGTATGTCCCTTTAAACACGTTTTTCTCTGATTGTTCTTAAAATGTATCTTAAATAGATGTAAGCAGTGAAATAATAGATATTAACTGATGTGTTCCTAACCTTGGACATTGTACACACCAAGCAGTATGTCCTATACATTAGTATGCTAGGGTGGCTAGGCTGGTTAGAATGGACCACCTCTAAAATTATTAGAATCATAACCGGTCTAAAACAGCACACAAATGTGAAATAGCCTCTAAACCTAGTACATACAAAATATCAACACCACTAGTGCACAATGATTTACTAACCATTGGTTATTGGATGGAACCTGCTATATTTTCCCCTTAAATAGTAGCAAGAGATCTTTTAAACACAGAGAGATTAAGAGAGAAAACCCGCTGTCACCACTTTATGGGCTACTCTTTTCAATTACTAGTAAGGGATTTTTTTAAATGTTCGATCTCACAAACAGGACAGCACATACCAAGGCCTTTGACATACCATTGTCATATACTTGCTGAAATGAGAAATAGCCCAATAATCCATCAACAGGGACATGTCGAATATACATACATATACCGGTATATAAAGGGATCAAAGATGAGGCAACAGAGAGATCATGATTTGGAAATCATATAAATCATAAAAGCCCTATTTTATGATCCACCCTATGGGCATCATTAGGTGTCAAAAACCAAGACCAGTCAAACCAGTTAATAACCTGATATGCATTTCTTTTCTCCATAGGGATGGGATATAGCTCAGTGGTAAAGCACTTGCTCGATGTATGGTCGGTCTGAGATCGATCCCCATTGGTGGACCCATTGGGCTATTTCTTGGTCCAGCCAGTGCACCACGACTGGTATATCAGGCCGTAGTATGTGTTATCCTGTCTGTGGGATGATGCTTACAAAAATTCCTTGCTCTTAATCAAAAAGAGTAGCAACAGTGGATTTCTTCTCTTAATATCTGTGTGGTTCTTAACCATATGTCCGATGCCATATAACTGGAAATAAAATGTGTTGAGTGCATTGTTAAATAAAACACTTCCTTTCTTTCCTCCACAATAACATACATTTAGCATTAACAAGGTGAGATTACATTTTTCTCTTTCTGCTAAATCTTATCAGATCTGACATCCATGGAACAACTACATGCAAAATGTCAACTTCAATCCAGCTACTGGCACACGCATACAGTCAGTGTAGGTATATACACAGGAATCACATGAAAAAAGGGTTTCACACAGATCTGTGGTGCACACACTAATGCTAATAGCTGGCCTGGCAAACAATCTGTATAAATATTAACCCATCTGCCACAAAAAGCAATAGAAAAGCAAAAAAAAGGGGTCTCAATAAAGATTTGCAGTTTTCCACACTGGAGATTTATGATCACTTGGCCTAAACAAAGCAGAAAAATGGCCAGTGCAAATGGGATGTCCTGGAAATGTGAGATTTTTAAGCGTCATCTATTGAGACGGATCCTCTTGCCTAGAGCCAAACACACATCAGAGTATTGACCTGGCTTTTGTTTATGTTAAGGAAACGTTTTACAAGTCCCCTGGGAATTTTGGAAAGCATTTCCTCCACAAGGCTTCATAATGGAACGTAAATATAGAATATTATAAAAATTAATGCTTCCTTTTTCCCAGGAGTACATATGGCTATTTTGAACACTGTATTTCTTTTACTCTAAAGCAGATGAGTAAACTGGTCAATTCTTGTGGGGACAATAAACCAAGTGGTATTGGATGAGACAATGGAAATAGCACTACCAGTTTGTATCAAGACACCATAAGCACTGTTGGTGATTACAAGTAAACAAGTATATACTGGAAATTCTTTGTTTAAAAAAAACATAATTCAAAATCCAGATATGAAAAAGAACTCAATTAAAATATGTGTATTGTGTTCCATGCATATAAAAGGTGTTCACTGTTTAATAAATAACTTATATGTATACTTATACTTTTAAGATTAAACTTATTTTTTATCCATTCATCAATCCAATGATCCATCCATTCATCTTTCCTTCAATCCATATTCTGTATATCTACCAACGCACACCACCCACCCATTCATATGTCAGTCAATTCATTTACCAGTATCTATCAATTTATCTATCATATCCATCCATGATCTATTGTTACTGGTCCATTATCCACTCAAAATTCATTCATTTGTCTCCCAAAATCAAGCATCTAACCAAATTAATCCATGCATCCATCCACATACGCAAATCTGTCCAACCATTAACAAACCCTCTTAAATCAATTAATACATTATATATTTACATATTCACACATGAAATTTCATCAAGAACTGCATGCTTCCTGGCACTGAAGGTTTTTTTATCTGTTATTTTAGTAAATGTTGTGAGTGTAGTAGGAATAAACAGAAAACGTGCCATCTAGAAAAAGAAAAGAAAAAAAGCCTACTTGCAGTTTTCAAGTGCTAAATGAAGTGTAGAGTTTAGAAAAATGTTAATCCTTATCATCTGAACACCACATGGGGCAAGGAAAAACAAGAAATGTTTGGTTAAAAATGCCTATTAACACATTAATTCATTCATTCATTCATGCATTTTATGTTATGGATGGATGCATAGATATATAGGGATGGATGGATAGATATATACAAATGGATGGATGGGTGGGTGGGTGGGTGGATGGATGGATGGATGGATGGATGGATGGATGGATGGATGGATGGATGGATGGATGGATGGATGGGTGGGCTTGAGGAAGGATAGGATGGAATGGAATGGTGGACAATGTTTGGATGGGTGGATGGATGGATGGATGGATGGATGGATGGATGGATGGATGGATGGATGGATGGATACATAGATGGATGGTTGGATATATATAGATGGATGGGTGTATGGCTGGTGGGTTGTGGATGAATGGATGGCTGGATGGCTGGACAGACAGATCTATGGGTGGATGGACATACAGTTAGCTAAGTAATAACTATATATAGTTTCCCTAGTGGGAATCAACTACTTTGTTGTATGCCAGTGAAGCAAATATTCATTCTTTGAAATGCATTTTAAAAATTAATTACAAAGATCTAATTTTGTAGAGATGTGACAAAAGGTGACTGCCTGGATGCATTGAAGCATTTCACACACCGTTTTTATTGCATTGTACAATTATTGCCGTCTGAGTGCTACATTAATTGAAGTAATTTAACTCTAAACGTAGGGGACATAAAATGAGGTTATTTGCACAATACAGAAACAAACTACTATAAAATAAATTACTGATGTCAGTGTCTATAAACATCATTGTGAAATTTCAATAAGGTATGAATTTGTCTGGCAAACAACTCACATAAAATAACATTGGCATCCATTCAGTTTTACCATGATAAATGTAGTAGCTGATGACATTAGTTAAATTGTATTCTTACAACTTTAAATAGTAGATGAGATTACTAAACATGGACATAAGGTTTATAACCTTTTATAATAACACTGGTTGCAGACATCTATGGCTCAGTTACTAGAAGTACTTAATTGTATGGCTATCTAGATGTGGAATTGTTTGTTTTTAAACTGTTATTTGTGTTATCTTGTCTGTGGTAAAATGAATATATCCTTTTGTAATGCTCAAACAATACAACACTCAGCCACAGAGTTACATCATGTACTTCTGACTCAATACTCAACCACTGAGCTACATCCTGTACTACTGACTCAATACTCAACTATTGAGCTACATCCTGTCCTACTGACTCAATACTCGACTATTGAGCTACATCATGTACTTCTGACTCAACACTCAATCACTGAGCTATATACTTTACTTCTGACTCAACACTCAACCACTGAGCTATATACTCTACTTCTGACTCAACACTCAACCACTGAGCTATATACTCTACTTCTGACTCAACACTCAACCACTGAGCTATATACTCTACTTCTGATTCAACCCCTCAACCACTAAGCTACATTATGTACTTCTGACTTAACACTCAAACACCGAGCTACAGCATGTACTTCTGACTCAACCTTCAACCACAACCACTAAGCTACATCATGTACTTCTGACTCAACTCTCAACCACTAAGCTAAATCATGTACTTTTGACTCATCACTCAACCACTGAGCTATATACCGGTACTCTACTTCTGATTCAACACTCAAATGCTGAGCTACATCATGTACTTCTGACACAGCACACAACCACAGATATTTTATTTTTTTTAATGACGCACTCAACACATTATAAGTACGGTTATATCGGCGTCGGACATATGGTTATGTCGAGAAAAAAACCCCAGTG
>JAECMU010108392.1:2616-12745 GCA_016106625.1 Dracogyra subfuscus
TGCGTTTCTTTTGCGTTTTAGTATATAATCTGGTTGGGAAACTGTTATTAAAGATAACGAATATAAAATATAATAATATATATTTATTTATTTATTGGCTGAATTGGCCACGGCTGAATTTAAGCTTACCGCCCGAAAATAGGGCCATTGGGCAACCCAATTATAAATAAATTGTCACACAAATAAATATGAAATGCAAATGTAATATTATATCGAAATTTGCAAATTGGATATTTATAAATGAGTGTTACACAAACAAAATGTCATGTTGTTATGTTTGTTCAATATAGCAACACTGTGCACACTGGAACCAGATGTACACACGTCACAAAAATAAAATGAAATGACAAATGAAAATACATCGCAATCCATTTAATGTAAAATTCACAAATAAATACATAAATAAATAAACGGTACTGTTGTTGAGCGAGAAACTGCCACATGGCGAGATCTAGCGTCACCAAGCGGATCTCAGCCACCGCCAACAGAACCGCGCCGTGGCCAATTGTAAATGCCATGTCAGCCAGTGGCTACCCAACAGGAGGAGATACATTGTCAGTGGTAGTCAGAAAGCACCGAAGGCCTTGTTGGAGTATGTATAAGAACAAGTCATTACCAGGATTAGATAAATGGACCTGGTCAGGCAAAAATAAAGAAGAATTTAAATCTGTAATATATGGATATCGTATGTATCCTCCAACCAAACGACTTACTTTCCCTGCAACATGGCTGTTTATTCTAGTTTTGGCTTTTTCAAGTGCATTATGATTTTGCTCATTCCTCCATTTCAGCGTGGTAAAATTTGAGACTATACCAACTTAGTGTTTGGCCATTGTTTAGCAAATCTTATTATGGTAGCACCTTGACGAATATCGTTGCCTCCACAATGTATAATCAATATATCTGGGGCATTTTCTAATGTACGTAAAACAAATTATCTTTTTCTCCACCTGATTCCATTTCAGGCCTCCTTGACCGTGCCACCAAATATTCGCATACAGCCACTGCAGGCCTAAATGAATACCGTAGTATGTATTTCTAGGCTCTTTTTACCAGCGATGACCCAACGACCCAAATATGTTTTTTAACAACTGAAAAACCCAAATTGAAATTAATTATGTATTTCTCCAAATTGATCAGTAGGAAACCTAATATAGGATTTGAAAGCTTTAGATTCCCATCTACCAATTGTTTGTATATCTTGATCTGATATTCCCTGCATCGATGCTGCGGAAGCAGCTCTAATACGAAATGAGTGTGATTTGTAGTTTTTTGATAGAACGCCAGCTGCTGTTAATGTTTGTTTTAAAACAGATGTGAATTGATAACGTGTGATAGGTGACCCATCAAAATGACCACAAAAAAAAGAATCTGTAATATTTGGTCACATAGCAAGATATTTCTTCATACATTTTACAGGGCAAAAGATAGAATGTATTTCTGGAAGAGCAATGTTTGTGCCTTTGCCCATTTTATCTGTCTTTGAATATTGTAAAGCTAATTCTAAAATAGAATTCTTGTTAGTGAATTTGATATTATTGATAGTAATCAAATTAGAATTATCTCCTAATATGCAACAGAAAAAAACATCTGAAAACTTGGAATTACAAACAACGGGCAGTACAATTGGTGTAATGGGTAATCGCTGGTCTAATCGATTATCTATTTTAGCCATTCCTGCCATCATTTTTTAACAATAAATTTGTTTGTAACATCATCCACTTCTAAAAGTTTACACTTAAAAGCAATACCTGCTAAGTAACACCTTGCCGTGCTATAGGAAAGTTTTTTACTTGACAAATGTGCCACAAAATTAATTATATGTTGTAGTCCAATTTATACAAGGACCTACATTTTTCAAAGGCTGCAACTCCATTATTATAAGTCATCTTGGTATTATTAGATAAAGAAGCATCTATGAGTCTATCAGCTTCAGTCGCAAGATGCGTAATAGGAATGAATCGGGGACTGTCGTAGGATTTTTGTCTGCTTTTGGTGCCAACCGACGGAAACGAAGCCACTGTTGACGAGAAAATAGCATCAGCTATACCATTATTTATTCCCTTGACATGTACTGCCTTAACTTGAATATTGTTAATCATAGTTTGTAAAAATAAAGGATGCAGTAAACTCATTACTCTTTTTGACTTGGAAGACTTTTTGTTAAGTACAGCCATAAGAGATTTATTATCTGTATGCAAATTAAAAAAAATTGTTTCAACTTTGAGGCCCATGTATGAAATGCCAATATAATTGGAACCAACTGTAAAAATTTAATATCCTTAATCAGTTCTGTATTTACCCACTTACTAGGCCAGGTAAAGAATGTCCAGTGTGGTTCTAAATATGCCGCACATCCTAAATGTGTACCGCCGCACTGTCTGTTAACAGCTGTATTTCTTTATCAGTGAACCAGTGAGCATAGGGGGAATAGCAATAGCCATTAAAACATTGTAGGAAAAGCAACCACACACGCATATCCTCTTTCATCGAGTATGTAACCCTAATGTGGTGATTTGGTGTTGACACGTGACACATGCAATTATAAAACCGCCTGGTAAAGGCGCGTGCTGCTGGTATTGCCCTTGTGCAAAAGTTTAAAGTACCTGTAAGAGATTGCAACTCTTTAAGGGTAATTTTTTTCTTTTCCAAGTGATAATTTAACAATAATATTATCTGCAATTTATTAATTTTTCTATCATGAATTTTAATTTTAATTTCAATAGTATCGATTTCCAATCCTAAGAATGTTAGGATTTGAGTGGGACATACAGTTTTGTCATGTGCAATTAGAACACCAAGTTCCTAACAAATACAATCAAACATGTGCATAAGTGTTATACAATCATGTGTATTTTTTGGACCCGTAAATAAAACAAATCATCTAAATAATGGACTACAGTTTCCTTCTCCGACCAAAATTTAAGTATCCATTCTAAACATGAAGAAAATTTCTCAAACAAGGCACAAGATATTGAACAACCCATTGGCAAACATTTATCAACAAATATGTGGTCAAGTAATTTAAATCCTAGAAGTTCAAAGTCTGCTGGGTGTATTGGAAGTAGACGAAAAGCTGATTTAATATCCATCTTACCTATCAAAGCACCATGTCCTAAAGCGTTTACTGTTTCAATTTCTTTATCAAATGTGCAATAATTAACTGAAAATTTAATTGGGTCAATGCAATCATTCAGGCTAGACCTTTGGTACGAAGCCTATTGGTGATATCCTTACATTTGGTAATGGGCAACAAACAAATGGCCCAGCGATTCTACCTAACTGTACTTTATTTAAAACTTTTTGAAAAGCGAAAACTTTGTTATCCTGGACAGACAATACATTATTATAACTAGTTGCGGTTCTTAATCCATTGTAATTTAAATAAAACCCATTAGTAAAACTCTCCACTAATTCTGTAACAACTATACGATTTGGGTGACTCAAGTAAACGACTGCTCGGCTAACGAAAAACCTGGAATGCACGCCTGTTGGACGGACTGATGTGCCTTGTGGTCGCGAGAAAGTATTTTGTTGTGGTGACCGGAACTGAGCAGTTGATTGTGTAACACCACCTGACCTAAAATTCAAATTTCTAGTGGACATGTTTCCCCGATAACAATTCAAAGACAGATGATTACCTGAACATTTCAAGCATGTATGCATGTAATAACAAGCTGGTTTTGAACAAGTGCCGGCGTTGTTAAAATCATAACATTTGAAACACTGGCCTGTTGCAGAAGTTGCTGTTTTTGACTTTGTTGAATCATAGTACATATATAAAAGCCACAATTCTTAAACTACTATCCCCCATGAAGCTGTTGGATCATACAATTTCCAATTCAAACCTCTTTCAGCTTCTAACCTCATAGTATGCATGTATTTTAAAAGGCCATAAATACTAGAAGGGTGGACAGAAGTGTACAGGTTAATGAAGACAATATATGCATTGGTCCATTGATCAATATCATTTATTCTGGTGATGGATGTTTTGTTTTGTATCACCAAACGTCCATCCCGTAAGGAAAAGTGTTTTTCGTTATCCTCAAAGGGAATGGACTTGGCTAAAAGTAAACTTAAATCTATGAATTCACCATTAATTATCTTATAGAATCTAATAATTTCATTTATAAAACATTATACCCTTGTTACTTTGATAACTTGATTTAATAGAAATATTAAATCTTATTATTTTCATTGAAACTAACACCAACATACACGTAAATCTAGGATGTGGTCAGTTTGTAGTTATAATAGGTTTACTTGATTGCCAACGCTCAATTCTCGTGTAAGAATAAATAGATATCAACGTGTAATTCTTCTGAATCTTAATAAGTGTTAACCCCTTCTTAAAATTTGTTTTCATTTTACAGCTAGAAATTATATTCGCCTTTCTTTCGTTGCTTAGTGTGGTCCTTGCTCGTGTATTAGTCGTGTATAATCCTGAAACTTAAACCATTCATTAGCTGCTGATACTTAGACCATTCATTAGATGCTGATACTTAAACCATTCATTAACTGCTAAAACTTAAACCATTCATTAACTGCTAAAACTTAAACCATTCATTAACTGTTGAAACTTAAATCATTCATTAGCTCCTAAAACTTAGACCATTCATTAGCTGCTGAAACTTAAACCATTCATTAACTGCTAAAACTTAAACCATTCATTAACTGCTAAAACTTAAACCATTCATTAACTGTTGAAACTTAAATCATTCATTAGCTCCTAAAGCTTAGACCATTCATTAGCTGCTGAAACTTAAACCATTCATTAACTGCTAAAACTTAAACCATTCATTAACTGTTAAAACTTAAATCATTCATTAGCTCCTAAAGCTTAGACCATTCATTAGCTGCTGAAACTTAAACCATTCATTAACTGCTAAAACTTAAACCATTCATTAACTGTTGAAACTTAAATCATTCATTAGATCCTAAAGCTTAGACCATTCATTAGCTGCTGAAACTTAAACCATTCATTAACTGCTAAAACTTAAACCATTCATTAACTGTTGAAACTTAAATCATTCATTAGCTCCTAAAGCTTAGACCATTCATTAGCTGCTGAAACTTAAACCATTCATTAGCTGCTAAAACTTAAACCATTCATTAACTGCTGAAACTTAAACCATTCATTAGCTGCTGAAACTTAAACCATTCATTAACTGCTGAAACTTAAACCATTCATTAACTGCTGAAACTTAAACCATTCATTAACTGCTGAAACTTAAACCATTCATTAGCTGCTGAAACTTAAACCATTCATTAACTGCTGAAACTTAAACCATTCGTTAACTGCTGAAACTTAAACCATTCATTAACTGCTAAAACTTAAACCATTCATAAGCTCCTAAAACTTAAACCATTCATTAGTTCCTGAAACGTAAACCATTCATTAGCTCCTAAAACGTAAACCATTCATTAGCTGCTAAACCTTAAACCATTCACTAGCAGCTGAAACTTAAACCATTCATTAGCTCTTGAAACTTAAACCATTCATTAGCTTCTAAAACTTAAATAATTCACTAGAAAGCTGAAACTTAAAACCATTCATTAGCTCTTGAAACTTAAACCATTCATTAGCTCTTGAAACTTAACCATTCATTAGCTCTTGAAACGTAAACCATTCATTAGCTGCTTAAACTTAAACCATTCACACAAGAATTCACTGAATCTTAATCACGCCTTAAATGGAGTGTCCTGAACGTGCAGCCATGTTAAGATGATTCCGTCTAACATAGATCTTTTTGGCGACTAAAATCACATATTAAATACATTTTCAGTCGGTGTATTCTTTTCGAAATCCAAATCCAAATGTAGCTCATTGGTACAGCGATCGCTCGATGTACGGTCGGTCTAGGATCGATCCCCGTCGGTGGGCCCATTCAGCTATTTCTCGTCACAGCCAGTGCACCACAACTGGTATATCAAAGGTCGTGGTATGTGCTATCCTGTCTGTGGGACGGTGCATATAAAAGATCCCTTGCTGCTAATCGGAAAGACACCGGCCTCGGTGGCGCAGTGGTTAAATCATCGGACCATAGGCTGGTAGTTACAGGGTTCACAGCCCGGTACCGGCTCCAACCCGGAGCGAGTTCTTAAAGGCTCAGTGGGAAGGTGCAAGGCCATTACACCTTTTTCTCTCTCACTAACCACCAACCAACTGTCCTTGGACAGACAGCATAGATAGCTGAGTGTGTGTCCAGGACAATGTTCTTGGACCATAATTGGATATAAGTACGAAAATAAGTTGAAATGAAAAGAAAACAAGACCCTCATATCTGACCTTCACGCGGACACCCACGTCACTCGTGGGACAGCATGGAGAGTAATTACCTTTTAGCTCCAGTCTTTCAAACGCTAATTACAAATGTCATTTTTTTAAAATAGAACTCAGTAATGACGATTTTTATAATCATTTTCTAAATCTGGCTTTATTTTTTCTTTATTGAGTTTGTGCTGAAAGCTGATCAGTACAGAATAATGATATATACATACAGGTAAACAGTGGTGATGTACATACGTTGATACAATTCTATTACACGAGGTGTGAGGAGTGCATAAAAACCCTATTAAATACAGCTATTTCTCAAATTTTCAGCAAGATATAAATATTTGCTTAATATTATGTACAGTAAGCAGTTGAATACCTTTAAAGACAGAAGGCTGTTTCCAATAATATGGCTTAATAAGTGAAATTCTTAAATTGTTATATAATGAACAAACCAATATAAAATGATATTCATCTTCAATTTCATCAGCACATTTAAAACATTTTCTTTCTAATTTATCAATATTGTGATATCTGCCAGTTTCAATGGCCAGACAATGGGCTGATAGGCGGTATTTAGTAATATGTTTTTTTTAAATGTACAGGAAAGTATTTACTAAGGTAGTATTGCAAACCATGTATGTTGTCATCAATGAAATATCTGTAATAAAAACATTTTGGAGAGTCATGGATCTGACCTCTAATTACCTGTTGTGCTTGATCTAGCAGTATTTGCTTAATGACAGGTAAGTGTTTAGAATCAATATGTTGATTTAGCCATAACTCTCCAAATCCTAACCTAGTCAGTTCATATTTGACATAATAAGCCCAATTTATTTCATTTTGAACCTCAACACAATCATATAGATGTATCCTGGAGTACTCAGTTTCCGGTCTATTAACAATAAAACGCCTCTCCGCACGCGCAGTTGCAGTCTACATCAAGTGTACCAGAATCATTATCAGCCTTGGTTACACTACTATTAAAATAAACCAACAAATCTTTGAAATCTTATCTGTTTATATCTATGTAAAAACACAATCCCTACCTGGTCGGATGTTGACACTTTGTGGAATCCTCTCAGTTGTCGGTCTATTTTTAGAAAGTGTATCAGTCTAATTGTCGGTCTGTAAAATGTATAGAGCACCACGTGGGGCCTAAATTCATGGTGAAAAACAGAACCAGAACCAGATGAACTTGAAATCGTAAATAAAGTAACATTTGAACACATTTACAACTTGTATATTCACATGGTCTATTCTTCCAGAAAGTGTGGGCACAAAAACGTTGTGTGACGTCTCACAACCCTTTGATTCACGCAAAATTTTAGATGCACCCAGTGGTTACAATTTTCACATTTTGCTCAATTGACTAATTCAACACAATAAAGATTTTTCAGCTCAGCTGGTTCAAACAGTTCACAGACACAGCATGTTTCGTCATCATTGATTTCCACATCACTGTCGCTGTCAGCAACAAGTGTTTCCTTGGAACAAACTTTCTTTTGTGTACTTGTGCATGGAACAGGAACTCCAGCTGGTGTTGCACACTTTTGCAGGCATTTCAGTTTTTGGTAAAGAGGGCTTTCAGAAATGGCTGTTCCTCCAGTTTTTACATGTTCATACTTTTTTCTCGTTGTCGCTTTTTCAGTGAGGTGTTTCAGTGGATGGATGTTGTCAAAAAATGTGTCCACTTCATTTGGTCTGGTGTCTGGAGACTTGCCCGTGAAAATAGATGACATGGTCAGCTGGTTCTTGTCAATAACTTCTGCATTTAGAGGATAGATCTCAGTCTTCTGGAAACTTAATACTAAGTTCTGATGAGAGAGAGCCTTTGGGTACACTTTGCAGATGATTTCACCTAAATCGTACTTTGTAATGGCCTGTGTAAACATTTTTATCATGATACTTGTACATTCGGAGTACAGATATTGTTTAAATGGGCCGAAGCATCCAACATCTAGTGGTTGGGTCAAATGGCTTGTGTGAGGTGGCAAAACAAACAGTATTACCTTGTGTTCTCTAGCCCACTCAATCAATGGAATGGTAATATGGCTAGCATGGCCATCATACATTGTTAATTTGTGGTAAGAATCAGAACCCATGCAGTATTTTAGAAAGTGATTTTGTAAAAAGTCCATAAACAGATTGTTATTGGATCAGCCTGTGTCTGGCATGCGGACTGTAGTACCATCTGTGCAGTTCTGTGATAGGTCTGTAGATATCCTCTTGCCTTTAAATATTATAAATGGTGGAACAAAGGTGCCGATAGCATTTCCACTACAGCTGGTGGCTTGCTTTTTTCAGACAGATAACCATACCTGGTTTATGTTGACAGTTAATCCCAGTCTCATCTACATTATAGATGCAGTGAGGTTTGTTAATTAAGCCATAATTTAAGTTCAGAGAAATAATGTTTGAATGCCTCAGGTGTAGCACATTTTGCCCTATATATATATGTGCTTCTCGGTCGAAGCAACTGCAATTCAGGCCATCTCGCCAATAATCGACAAAACCACCCATGGGAGAGGGATTTATCACCTGGCAAAAGAGAGAGGAAGTGAGCATAATCGGTAAGCTAAGCTGATCACTTCTGCCCTTGAATAATAGTATCCCAAAGAGGACAGGTAGGTGATATGATTCACCAGGTTTCTTTCGTGAGCTTCTTCAAACATTGGTCGTAGGGGGTCACGTACCTTTCCTGATTTTTTATCACCAAGATTTTGTTTTGGTACACCAAAAACTTTTGATGCCTTGTACACATAGACATGCCATTTTCAACTGCTTTCCATGCTGCAATTAAGGTATCAGGTTTGTATGATCTTTTTCTCTCTGTTTTTCAATCTTTTTAGGAACCTGAATTTTTTTTAGAAACATTTGACTACCATCTTGCATTCAGTTGTGTTTAATAAATTAATTATTTTTACTTTTATTTCTTTTTTTTTCTTTTTAAATTATTCATTAAACTATATCCAAACAAACATCCCTGATTTTTAAAATTATTTAATTGGTATTTGATGCAGATTCCCTTACTTAGGCAGACGATTTTTGGAAGCTGAGCTTTGTCGGTAGTGGTTGCTGCTTATTAAGGTGTGTACATTATGGTTGTACGTTATTTAGAGTGAATCTACAATGCAAAATGAGTGTTGTGTATTATTCAATCTGTAAAAAAGTTAATTCTTACACGTTTTTTTCTCATTTTGTCATCTGTGAGTTACGGTGTTGCAATTCCAGTACGCAATTATTCCGATGTCAAAGTTCTGTACGAAAATAGACCGACTCGCGGGATAGGCCGGAAACTGCGGTTATGCGATAAGTAACATTTTTTATAATGCAATTATCAGTATTTAAAATTTTGTACTAATACTTTATCATACTGAATATTCTATTGACTCGTAATGGTACACGACCCAGTTCAAAATATATCGGGGAATTATTAGTGGATCGTTTTACACCTAGTAATCTTTTTAAAAAATCGAGCTGAAGGTTTTCTATAGTGTTCCCTCTGTGGAAACCTCAAACTTCTAAACTTCAAAACATGTGTAGTTCAGTTAGTGAACCCGTGTCGAATGTAACTCTGTCTTGTACATATGTACAATCTAATATGTATTTCAGTGATGTGCCCCCCGATCCAAGTATCTGTATCGATATGTGTAGTACAGTTAGTGAACCCGTGTCATATATAACTCTTTCTTGTACAGATATACAATCTAATATGTATTTCAGTGATGTGCTCCCGATCCAAGTATATGTATCGATATGTGTAGTACAGTTAGTGAACCTGTGTCAAATGTAACTCTGTCTTGTACAGATGTACAATCTAATATGTATTTCAGTGATGTGCCCCCCGATCCA
>JAECMU010108434.1:0-13272 GCA_016106625.1 Dracogyra subfuscus
TAAAACCCATACAAATTTTCAGTGTTATCATGACCTGTTGTGGTATTCCAACAACCGGTACCAAAAATGACAATAAATGACCTATTATAGATAGAAATATGAGATGTATTTATAATTTTACTGTAAAACATATGTAATTTGAAACAGACTATAACACCCAGTTTGATATTGAACACACCTGAGACCAGCCATCTGCTTAGCTTAGTACTTGTGATTTCACCTGTCAGCTTTAATAAATACAAAGCTGAGTGTTATAGTCTGTTCCAAATTACATATGTTTTGCAGTAAAATTGTAAATACACCTCACATTTCTATCTATAACAAAGTAAAGTTTGTTTTATTTAACGACGCCACTAGAGCACATTGATTTTTAAAAATCTTATTATCTATCTATAGCAAGCCATTTATTGTCTTTTTTTTTCTACCGGTTATTTGAATACCATAACAGGTCATGATAATACAGACACAATTTTATGGTTTTCATTCCAGAGATTTTCATAACTAATAGATAAGACTGGAAAATCACATGGGTATAGTTTTGATTAGTACTTTTAATATTTGTGCAACACACCAAATAATGCCTTATCAGTTTAAACCTAGCACGTCATCCGCAGAACCACCGGTCTGACAGACAGGCAGAAAGAAAGAAATGTTTGTTTTAACGACGCACTCAACACATTTTATTTACGGTTATACGGCGTCAGACATATGGTTAAGGACCACACAGATTTTAAGAGAAAACCCGCTGTCGCCACTTCATGGGCTACTCTTTCCGATTGGCAGCAAGGGATCTTTTATTTGCGCTTCCCACAGGCAGGATAGCACAAACCATGGCCTTTGTTGAACCAGTTATGGATCACTGGCCGGTGCAAGTGGTTTACACCTACCCATTACACCTACCCATTGAGACTTGCGGAGCACTCGCTCGGGGTTTGGTGTCGGTATCTGGATGAAAAATGCCATGCCTCGACTGGGATCCGAACCCAGTACCTACCAGCCTGTAGACTGATGGCCTAACCACGACGCCACCGAGGCCGGTCGGTCTGACAGATGACGATGAAAATGTTCGTGGGAGACAGCTTACCAATGAATGACAATTGTTATTCTTGTTTTGTTCTTTAGCAGTTTGTACGAATTATTTTGCTACACTATGTTCTACTACTTGTTATGTAGATAAATAACACTTGGATTCTACTGGATTCTACTAAAAGTGTTTTGGAAATACAAAATAAATAAATAAATAAATAAAAATAAATAAAAACAAAAACTATTTTGTGTGCAGTTTTTAAAAACAACCTGCTCATAAATAAATAACTTGTAGTAAATTCCATAGTATTAAAAAGGTTTTCTCTGTGGAAAGGTATAGTTTTAGGGTTTGTAAAGTTTTGTATTTATAGTCTGTCTCGATTGATTTCTAAGTTGCATACAAAAATAGTTACGGATTTTTGTTTTTTTGTTTGGGTTTCTTGTTTTTTTTTTTTTCAAAACACTTTTATTTTTCTTCTGACGTCAAACCAAACTGAAATTATTTACACAAAAAGACACATTTTTTTTATTTTTTATTTTTTTTATATACGATGGGATGGACTAGGCTATAGATACTTAGGCCCTACTTGTCTCAACATTATTGTTAATAAAAAGGTTCTTGAATTGAAAGCCTCACAAATGAATGAGAAGCAGACGACAACAAATCGGATGATGATTGCACGAACAGTGCCTGAGAAAACAAACTGAACGGAGTTTGGGACGTTGACGATATGCACCCCTAGGTCGTATCAGTGTGGATGGCGTCGGTGTGGATGGCGTCGGCGTGTTGTCACTTGTTTTGTGTAATAGAAAAATTGTAAGTACGGCATCTTTAAAAAAACACAACAAAAAAACAAAAAAAACCACACACACACACACACATAACACATGGTATTCCCATAAAGTGTTTACTGTCACAACGGTCTCGGGCATTTTCTTCCTGTCCAGTGTTTCCACGTTATTTTAATGAAATGTGTTACTACAGCCGCCAACAACACCACGTTTAACCATAATAAACACAAACGAAGCAATGAACAATAGCGCTGGCTATTGAAAGGAGTTCCCTTTGTTTCCATCGCGGGTCAAATGTTACAGAAATTCCCGAAACGAATTCAGCTGGTTCTGTTTTTCAGGGCAATATTTTTAAATCGAAAATGTTCCAGTATATATATATATTAATTTTCTAATCATATTAAATAAATGTTGATTGATATAGCTTAAAGGGACACTCCTGAGTTTGCTTCATTGTAAGATGTGTCAAACTAATAAAATATTTCTACGATTAAATTTACATATTAAATATATTTTCGTGTTTAGAATATCAGTATCTGTATATTCAGTGTGTTTCTGGTCGTCTTAATATTTGTAAGAAGCCCAAACTGAATTTTTTCTTCAAATAAGTTCGTACGTACGAAAAAACTATATTTAAGGAAATCAGATGAAATTTAACCTGGTAGAAATATTACAGCGATCAAATACACGTTTCATACACAGCCACTCATATTTTATGCAGAAAAATATATTTGATATGTAATTACAATCATTAAAAAGTCTTTGTAAGTCGATAACATAACAAGTCTATGTATGTCGATAAGTGCAGCAAACTCGGGAATGTCCCTTTAATACATACTAGTAATATATCTGAAACAGCACTTTAATGAATTTTTCTTAAAAACCTTTAACATTATTAGTCATTTTACTACTGTAAATTATTTAAAAGAACTTCATCCTCATATCTGAAATATCATGTTTCAGAATTTTGTATATATAATTGTTACAACCCGTAGTGGAAGGTGCCTCATTCCAAATGGGGAACGTGCCCCTAATGGAATACAACGTCACACTTTTATGGGGCGTCCGGTTCTCAGACGGGATTTTCTCCTCCTACTTTTCAAGTATCTTTAATGGACAGTGCTTATATGTTGATAAAAACTAATTTGTACACGTAGATACAAGTTCGGTTCACGTTTTAAGGAATAATAATAATAATATGTTTAAAAGAACAATTCCAAAATGGGGTGGAATGAGATGTTTTGTAGATACTGTCTGCTATTTTTACTTAAATGTGATTTTTGTTCCTATTATTCGTCACGACTTAGACCACCCCAAAATCCACACATTATTTTAATATATTAATATTATTATTATTAACGATCAAATGAATGAATTGGGTAGTTACTCGTAATCAAGGTTAGTTTTATTGTATCGCGTAATAGGCCTACAACTTATTTTTTATTGTACTGAGTTATGACAATGAAAATGTTAAAACAGAAACGAATCACCATCATTTCTAATGAATACCTAATTTATTATACAAACAAACCTTACATCACAGTTTTCTCGCTGTTTATTTTATTACGAAATCTCGCGAGAAAATCCCATCTGAGAACGGGGCGCCCCGTAATTGTGTGACGTCACATTCCTTTAGTGGCACGGTCCCCATTCGGAATGAGGTTCATTCCTCAACGGGTTGTAACAGAATCACTGAAATGAAACATTACTTATATTTGTTAAGATTATCAATTTCAGTAAAATGTATTTCTAGATATCCTGATGTGTCTGTGGCGGGACATAGCCCAGTGGTACAGCGCTCGCTTGATGCGCGGTCGGTCTGGGATCGATCCTCGGCGATGGGCACATTAGGCTGCTTCTCGTTCCATCCAGTGCGACACAACTGGCATATCAAAGACCGTGGCATGTACTACCCTGTCTGTGGGATAATGCATATAAAAGATCCCTTGCTGCTAATCGAAGAGTAGCCCATGAAGTGGCGACAGCGGGTTTTCTCTCTCAATATCTGTGTAGTCCTTAACCATACGTCCGACGCCATATAACCGTAAATAAAATGAGTTGAGTGCGTAGTTACATAAAACATTTCCTTCTTTTTCTTCTTCCTAGTGTTTTTAATACCACAAAATGCGTTTGAGAAGTAACGGTTATGGAGTCGTGTTTTAGTCTATTTTTAAGGATATTTTAACGTCACAAACTCTTGTTTCACTCTGTTGTATCCAAATTTCTTACAGATTTGTAAATTAACCAAACTTAGTGTCCATTTTTAAGGTCTCAGGTCTAGGTGAAAAATAGGTCTTAGTGTTTTAAAAAAATCCAAGGGTCTGTTCCTTTAATTTAACACTATTTCTGAAGTAAACACTATGTACTCCAAGTTTACATTGCGTACGTAGTGTATGTACTTGGTGTATTAGAGAATATTTCATGTATATAGTATATACTTGGTGTAGTACAGTACATGCTGTGTAGATAGGTTATCCTTCATTTAAGTTACCGGCCTCGGTGGCGTCGTGGGTAGGCCATCGGTCAACAGACTGGTTGGTACTGGGTTCGGATCCCAGTCGAGGTATTGTATTTTTAATCCAGATACCGACTCCAAACCCTGAGTGAGTGCTCCGCAAGTATCAATGGGTAGGTGTAAACCACTTGCACCGACCAGTAATCCATAACTGGTTCAACAAAGGCCATGGTTTGTGCTATCCTGCCTGTGAGAAGCGCAAATAAAAGATCCCTTGCTGCTAATCGGAAAGAGTAGCCCATTAAGTGGCGACAGCGGGTTTCCTCTCAAAATATGTGTGGTCCGTAACCATATGTCTGACGCCATATAACCGTAAATGAAATGTATTGAGTACGTCGTTAAATAAAACATTTCTTTCTTTCTTTCTGTGATCATCAAAATCTTTATGAGTTAACACTGAAAGCCTCATGCCCATGCGTGCCTCTGTGCGTCTACACCTTAAAGGGACATTCCCGAGTTTGCTCTATTGTAAGATGTTTCCGACAAATAAATATTTATAAGATTAAATTTTCATATTAAAATTATTTTCGTGTTTAGAATATCAGTTTCTGTATATTTAATGTGTTTCTGGTCGTCATAATATTAGTAAGAAGCCCAAACTGGATTTTGTCTTCAAATAATTTCGTACATACGAAAACATCTTTTTTAGGAAATAAAATAGCATTCAACCTTTTACGAATACTAGAACGATTAGAAACATGTTTAATATACAGCCACTACTAGTTTATGCAGAAAAATATATCTAATATGTAATTACAGTCGTCAAAAAGTCTCTGTTAGTCGATAACATCTTAAAACTTGCAGAAAACTCTGGAATGTCCCTTTAACAGATCGTACCAAAATGTGCTATTGCTCTTCAATTCAGCTACTTATAAAGGAACGTCCGAGTGTTGTACAATGTGCCATCTGTAAATCATAAAATAGGTGTGTCGTATATTGTTTAACGTGCACATTCAGAGCAAGCTGTTATAGCGCACGCCTGTCTTGGGTACACACCTCAGCTATCTGAGCTGTCTGTCCAGGACAGAATAGAAATTAGTGGGTTAGTTGTTATTGTTAGTGAAAGAGAAAAGAGGGTGTAGCGGCCATACAACTACCCAATGAGTCCTAAAAAACTCGCTCTGGGTGGGAGCCGGTATCGGGCTGCGAACCCAGTACCTACCAGCCTGTTTTCCGGCGACTTAACCGCTAGGCCACCGAGGCCGGTTACCTCAACACACATATGATCTCTTTTATACCTGTGGGTGTATTACAGCAAGAAAGTCTAATAGTCAATTACCACATTGTTAGACCTTTTAGAAAGAAAGAAAGAAAGAAAGAAAGAAAGAAAGAAAGAATTTTTTTATTTAACGACGCACTCAACACATTTTATTTACGTCAGACACACAGATTTTGAGAGGAAACCCGCTGTCGCCACTTCATGGGCTACTCTTTCCAATTAGCAGCAAGGGATCTTTTATTTGTACTTCCCACAGGCAGGATAGCACAAACCATGGCCTTTGTTGAACCAGTTATCGATCACTGGTCGGTGCAAGTGGTTTACACCTACTAACTGAGCACTCACTCAGGGTTTGGAGTTGATATCTGGATTAAAAATCCCATGCCTCGACTGGGATCCGAACCCAGTACCTACCAGCCTGTAGCCCGATGGCATAACCACGACGCCATTGAAGCCGGTAGACCTTTTAGATGCACTTCGGTGCGTGCATACAGCTGTTATTTATTTCTATAACTAATTTCTTGACAATGCTCATGGGGGTCAACCTGTTGTAACATACGGAGCGGATAGGGTGTGTCACTCCTGGAAGGGCTACAGATGTAGGTCACTGGGTACAAGCATATGCTATCGATTCGCACAACCAATTATTTTGCATTGAAGTATGGGTGTAGCTGTAGTCATGTTAATTGCTTTCATACGTGAAGAATGAAAAAGATATCTCACCGATGACGTATTGCCTCGCTTTCGTTCAGATCTATGCATAATCCCGCCCACTTCTGTTTTTGCCCCAAACCTAAGACGCGCAGCTGACCGGTGCCTCGCAGCGAGCCAGGCGTTAGAGTAATGCGGTCTTTGACGCTAACTTAATCCATTACACACTACATGTCTTTTTGGTGTCTGGTGTCCTTTAACCATGTAACAACATCATGACTGTATACCTTATAAATAGGATCTGACCTGACCTGAAGATATGCAGTTCTTGCTTCATAGACAAGCTTTACTGATTCAAACACCATACAGTTTGCGGATAGACATTGTTTTAACCATGAGTGTGTTCCATGGATATGTGTACGTGCATCTTACCAACTGGAATTCTCAACACGAGAAGGGATTTATATCCATGAAAGCTAGTGCCTTTCGTGAGCTGTTTAACCAACAAAGCAAAAAAAATTTACCGCAATTTAAAAATCTGGAACTGATCACGAATTCGGAACTACCAAATATCTCTCCATTTGACAAACATGACCTGTCGCCGGAAGAACCTCACAAGGAAAGAAAGAAAGAAATGTTTTATTTAACGATGCCATCAACACATTTTATTTACAGTTATATGGCGTCAGACATACGGTTAAGGACTGCACAGATATTGAGAGAGGAAACCCGCTGTCGCCACTTCATAGGCTACTCTTTCGATTGGTGGCAAGGGACCTTTTATATGCACCACCCAGACAGGATAGCACATACTACAGCCTTTGACATACCAGTCGTGGTAGCACTGGCCGTGACGAGAAATAGCCCAATGGGCCCACCGATGAGGGTCGATCCCAGACCGACCGCGCATCGAGTGAGCGCTGTACCACTGAGCTACATCTCGAACCGAACCTCACAAGGAGATACCACTACCTTCTCTACCTTCCATGACAACTATATCAGCGCCATACAACCCTACTTTCTCCCCACTACCTCAGAAGCAGTACATTGCAGCAGCTGCTTCCACCGCGAATGGAGTAGGAGGACCAATCCTGTAGCGGGGACGATGAATACCGCTACTGTTGGCAGACCTACACCTTATGTTCGTGGTAAGTTTGATCACAAATTTATATCTAATGCATAATTATCCGAAATTCATTCATAGAAAAGACGATGATTAATGTTGTTGTTGGTGTGTTTTTTGTTTTTTTGTTTTTTGTTTGGTGGAGTGGGGTTTTTTGTTTTGGTGGGGTGGTGGGTTGTTAGGGTGTTTTGTTTTTTTCTGATATAAACAACGATTGATTATATGGATGTTAGTATAAGAATTATCATTTTAAAACATATTTTACACTATTTAATATATCTAAAATGCATTACATGTTTATTTAAAAAAAAAAATCACTTGATTATTTAGTTAATCAAACAGCACAACACAGAGAAAAGTTACGAGTAGTCTCCCTTTGTCGTGTATAATAGTTGTGTTTAAATATTGTTCAAATGCCATATTCCTACCGCTGAAAGCTAATTATTATAGTGACTCAAGTTACTTCCCTTTAACTACAACTGAGACCTTGCTGTCTTTCATTGCAGCCAATACCACGGGTGATGCTCGCCAGGGAACCAAGTCGACTGCATACTGCCACTATGTCACACTTGGACTTACTTAGAATGTAAAACACATTACGTGTATTTTTAAATTATAAAATAAAAGTGGATATTATGTCATGTCATAGGGTTTAACGTGCACATTCAGAACAAGCTGTTGTAGCGCACGCCTGTCGTGGGCGCAAGCTCTTTCGTCGAAGACAGAAAGTTGGAGGGGAATGTAGGAGGGACCGCCTGCACTGGCAGATGCAAGGGAGCACCTTCAGTCCGATCAAGATCGGTAGCAGGCGGGGGTGGGGCTATGGAATTTTGAATGGAGCATTAATTATGCCAAAGAGAAAAGGTGCGCATTTCAGTATGAAGGAATTTTTGGCGCAATTTTTGAACGGTCGGCCGAAAGAAAAAAAGGATACTGTGGATGTTTGGAATCTGTGTTGTTTATCGTTATGCTAACCGTTGTACCATCGAGACTCGATAGTGAAATATCATAATTAGATTATGCCTGTTAGTGGTTCAGTGACGCAATCAGTCAGGAGAAGAACCTACATATTGCCAATATCCGATGACTGGTATCTGTCAGAAGCAATGGAGTCACTATGATCAAAACTGACATACTCACGGTAGTGTTCGAACCCAAGACCTTTAGTAAACTAGTGGATGAAGATGAGTGTTCTAGCCTGCCTGTCACCTCCCTATATTGTACAACTCAGCGTCTTCTAGCGGGTAGAGGTGGGCCTGCATGTGACAACTCGAACCCAGGCTGGTATCGGACAGAAGTGGAGAATTACCACACTCACGGTGAGATTCGAACCCAAGACCTTTAGTCCTAGCAGGGAAAGTACATCGTATCTTCCCTTCTACGGTGGAAACATACCTACGAGTCATACCTAGTGTTATTCTAAACGTGAGTTGTCATGCACAGAGTTGTTATGCACACTTTAGCAGTGAGGTTTTATAACTCGGATTCGAATCCAAGACCGGTATTGCAATAACACTCTCTAGTGTAATGCATCTTAGGAGTAGTAAGAGATGCTGTTGCATTAGTAATCACTTTAATGGTGGTACCGGCCTCGGTGGCGTCGTGATTAGGCCATCAGTCTACAGGTACTGGGTTCGGATCCCAGTCGAGGCATATAATTTTTAATCCAGATACAGACTCCAAACCCTGAGTGAGTGCTCCGCAAGACTCAATGGGTAGGTGTAAACCACTTGTACCGACCAGTGATCCATAACTGGTCCAATAAAGGCCATGATCTGTGCTATCCTGCCTGTGGGAAGCGCAAAAAAAAGAGATCCCTTGCTGCCTTGAAGTGGCGACAGCGGGTTCCTCTCAATATCTGTGTGCCATATAACCGTAAATAAAATGTGTTGAGTGCATCGTTAAATAAAACTGTATTTCTTTTGTTAATTTATAATTTATCAAAAACACAAAACAACGACTACTTCTAACTTTAATCACGCTTCCACTACTTTCTACAATACATGATACAGAAGCGCCCTCTCTTGGCTGCTTTCTGATTGGTCAGCAGTATTGGAGTATTCTATATTTTCATTGGATAATATTGTGACATCTCCCCTTTTAAAATAAAAACAATTATAGTCTTTGAATTACTTTAAATGTCAATGTTTTCAATGTTCATCAGTCTAAATTTATCATAATATAATATAAAACTTTATAGCTTTATCGGTACTTTAAAAATAATCAAATTAAAGTCAATGTTGATAATCCAATTAGATATTTACGTACAGGTCTACATATGATAATCCTTAAACTTTCCTGGCAGTTTCAGAACTCGCCCACTGGTACGGATTGTGGTTTGACTTTCCAGTGGTGGGTTTACAGTAAGTTTTGGTTTATCGGACACTGGTTTAATATGCTGTCTATTTCGACGATGACGCACGCCGTCCGACAACTCCACAATGTATGACCATGCATCATACTGGCGAATCACAACCGCTGGTTTCCAAACGTTTTGACTGTCATTCCAAACCACAACATGGGTATTTGGTGTTAACATTGGAAGTGGTCTGGTATGTCTGTTGTAGTATTTAGCTTGTCTTTGCTGCGTCTTGTGTCTACTTTGTTGTACATATGTCTGTGTTGATGGCTTTAACTGTTCAGTTGGAATCGACAAATTAGTGCGTAGTTTTCTTCCATTCAGAAGTTGAGACGGTGATTTCCCATCAATTATCGCCGTATCACGATAATTCAGCAAGGCTAAATATGGGTCGGTTTTATTTTCTCTGGCTTTCGTTAGCAGTGATTTAACTATCCCCACATACCTCTCTGCCAAACCATTAGATCTTGGATAGTGAGGACTTGACGTGTTATGCTCAAATCCCCAGTGAGCA
Organism: Dracogyra subfuscus; assembly: GCA_016106625.1. Taxonomy (NCBI): domain Eukaryota; kingdom Metazoa; phylum Mollusca; class Gastropoda; order Neomphalida; family Peltospiridae; genus Dracogyra; species Dracogyra subfuscus. The sequence continues at coordinate 10,200 of JAECMU010108434.1, forward strand.
GAAAATACTTTGAATTTGTCGTTGACAAAGTTGGTGCCATTATCCGACATTAATGTTTGGGGTATTCTATTTCTGGAGAACATGGATTTCAATCTGAGAATAGTCTTTTCTGCAGAGAGTGTTTTTAGTTCTGCAACTTCAAAGAAATCCTTCTCCTCGAAATGAAAACAGTCGCAACCAATTTTCAGCCATGGAACATCTGGTCTTTCGTGTTGTTGCAGTGGTTCTTTCTGTTGCTGTGGAGCATAAGTTTGGCATACTTCACACTTTTGCACATGTTCTCGAATATCTTTATCATGCCTATCCAGAACATTGCAGATTTTGCTCGGTTGATACACTTCTCAATGCCCTGGTGTCCTTCGTGTAACATTTCTGGTCTCCATTTGCGTGGTACTAACAGCTTTGTTCCTTTGAAGACAAGATCATTATCAACGGAGAGCTCATCTCTCAAGTTAAAGTAGTCTTTGACGAGTGTCGGCACGGCTGATGCATTATCTGGCCAGCCTGCCATAAACACTTTAATCAGTGTTTGCAATTCTTCATCAGTTTTGTACGTTTGTCTGACTTGTTCTTGCACTTTTTCTGGGAATGGCAGTACTGATTTCACTAGATGAACATGGCATTTGAGTTGAACTTGCAGTTCACAATCTTCTGCTGTATAAGGAACTGGCGCTCGTGACAGTGCATCTGCTATGTGCATCTGTTTTCCAGGCACCCACACGAAGTCAAACGAATATCTCTGCAGTCGCAACATAAGTCTTTCAATTCTGGCTGGAGCATTCGCCAAAGATTTATTCAGTATAAATTTCAGTGGTTTGTGATTATTTTCAACTGTGAAGTGTCGACCATACACAAATTGATGAAACCTTTCAACAGCAAAAACCACTGATAAAAGTTCCTTTTCAATTTGAGCATAATTTCTCTCAGCATTTGTCAATGATCGTGATGCAATGCTACAGGTTGGTTGTCTTGCAGTAGCGCTGCACCTAGTCCATGCTGTGAAGCATCACAGGAAATTTTCACATCTTCGTTTGGATTAAAGAATTTAAGAACAGGTGCTGATGTTAGCAATGTTTTCAACCTCTTGAAATCTTCATCATGATGTTTGGTCCACATAAACAATGTATCTTCTTTTACTAATTCTCTTAACAGAGCTGTTTCTTGTGAAAGATTTGGAATGAAATTTCCGACGTATGTCATCATTCCAAGAAAGATCTTCTTTAGACTTTGGTGTGTCAATCGACAAGATTGACGAAACTCTGTCTGGATCCATTTTCTTGCCATCTGCACTAATTAATACTCCAAGGTATTTCACTTAATTTTCTTTCAAAATGTATTTGTCTCTGTTTAGTCGTAAGTGTTTTTCTCTCATTACTTGCAGTACGCTTCTTACTCGTGATCTCAATGTTTCAATGTCAGGTGCATGAATCAATACATCATCAATGTACACTTCGACACCTTCGCTATCTTGAAACCAGTTTGACAATGTCTTTTGATAAACTTGACTTGAAATGTTCAATCCAAATGGGAGACGATGAAAGCAATAATTTCCAAAAGGTGTGCTGAAAGTTGTCAGTTTTGCACTTTCATCATCAAGTTTCATTTGCCAAAATGACGATTTGGCATCTAATTTCACAAAGTACTTTGAGCCCGATAACTTTGCAGTCATTTCTTCTATTGTTGGAATTTTGAACTGGTCAGTTTCAATGAATTTGTTTAAATGTCTTGGGTCTAAACACAACCTGAGTTCTCCTGATGGCTTTTCTACCACGAACATAGAATTAATCCAATCTACTGGTTCGTTGCCTTTAGAGATCACGCCTTGCTTTTCCATGCGATCTAATTCTTGGCGAACCTTTTCATGCAATGCAAAAGGTATCCGTCGAGGAGAATTTTGAACTGGCACTGCATTTTCTTTCAATGTTAACTTGATTGGGTTTTCGTCTAAACCTATCAGTTTAGTGTCAAAAACATCTGCATACTCAGTGAATCGAGTCCCAACAGTTGCACACATTTTTCATCGATCACCATGAAGTTGACTAGACCATGTTTTTGATTTATGTATACCGGTAATTTTATTTCTCCAACTACTTTTATTTCCTGATTGTTGTAAGCAGTAAGTTTTTTCTTTGGTTTTGTCAACCTTTTGTTTGTAATGTGTTTGTAAGCTGACAAAGGCAAGGTGCTCACTTCTGCACCGGTGTCTAATTTAAATTTTATTGGTAGTTTTCGACACCCAACATTTGCAGAAACAATCCATTTCTTGACCGATTCGTCTTGCTTTTCCGTTTTCTTGTCTACTATATCCACGCTTCCAATAAACATTTCATCAAAGCCTGTATTTAGTTCAGCCTGGAATTCGTCAACACTGCGGTGCGTACCAGTTGACCGTGGTTCTCTGTGTGTGGTTCTACACATATTTCTAAAATGCCCGAACTTGTGGCATTGCCGACATTCCTTGCCGTACGCAGGACACTCATTAATTGCGTGACAGTTACCACACCTCGTAGTTGTTTATCCAACGATGATTTCGAGAACGACGGTATTGTTCTGTTCTTGGCCTGGTGTTTGACCTTGCTGATAAACCGCTAGAAGTTGAAGTTCCATTCATGCTTTTCTTTGAACTTTGACCCGCTGCGTAGTCATGCGGTCTGTTACTTTGAGAAAATCTCGGACGTTGGCTGCCTCTCCCATGTAAAGAATGCACTGGCTCAGTTTCATTTGTCTCCATCTTCTCTAATTGTTGAACAACATTTTCATAAGCCCTACATTTAGAGCAGAAATTTTCAACAGTGACAGTTTCCTCTGATAACAATTTTTCTTTTAGTGTTTTGCTGGATATTCCTTCTATAATTTGATGACACATGTTCTGTTCAAATTTGTCACCAAAATCATATTTCTTCGCTCTAGTGCACAGTTCTTGTAAAAATGAATCAAACGATCTTCCATTTTGCCTAATCTCACGAAACAAATGTCTCTCAAACGATGAATTACTTTTCCCCGCAAAATTATTTTCAAATTTCTTCAGCAGTTCAGGTAATTTTGTCGCTGGTGAAACGTCAGTGAAAGTACT
>JAECMU010108444.1:0-18956 GCA_016106625.1 Dracogyra subfuscus
CAGTTCTTCTCCAGATCCTGTGGTATTCAACCCACTGGATGCTCCAGTTCCTGTGGACTCTGCCAATGCTGATGATCCATTTGATACAAGTAAATTCAAAGTTCCTCTTCTACAACATGACCAGAAACCAAATAAAGAGGTTGTATCTTCGTCCAGTGATCCCTTTGATACCAGCAACCTGGCGACAAATCTACCCCCGGCTATTCCTGCTCGACCTCCTGTTCAAACAGAACGCGTGCAATCTGTCCCTAGACAAAACAACATTACGGATCCCTTTGACACCAGAGCATCACCTACTCACGTCATGAAGCACTCGTTACCACCTGTTCCAGATCGGCCTCAACATAATTCTGCTGCTACTGCATCATCCATTTCTGTCTGCCCGGATATGAGCCCCCCTCCCACACCTCCAGAGGAAGCACCTGCTTATGGCTGTCCTGACATCAGCCCTCCTCCAACACCTCCAAGAGAAACTGCCCTGTCATCCGCTTCTGTCTGCCCTTCTACAAGTCCTCCTCCCGTACCCACTGGTTGTCCTCTAGTGCCACCACCCCCTCCTCCAAGAATAGACTCCTCTAACCTTCCACCCCCGCCAGTTCCAAGACGACCAGGATCACCGAGTGAGCTACAGTCTGCCAGTCAACCAGCACAGGTTCAAAGTAGAGTGGGTCAGCCTCCACCTGTTCCACAAAGGGTGGACATGAAGTAGGGAATTACTATGTGATATCTGATGGTGTTAACCTAGAGACTTTAAAAGGTACTGTTGGACCTGCTTCACACTAAGGTAGCGTCTTGAGAATGGCTACACAACACAGCTGCTTAAGTTAATGCTTGTCATGTTATACTATAATGGGTGATTTGGGAAGACAAGGAAGCTTCTTATAATATAGTTGCAACTTTACAATTCAGTTTGTATTGTAGTAGACGATTTGGAAGAATATTATAATAGTGTCTTAAAATAGGAGACAGCTTTACAAGTTGATGTGTTCTAGGCTGTGGTATGTGCTATCCTGTACTAATGCATATAAAAGATCCCTTGCTACTAACGGAAAAATGGAGCAGGTTTTCTCTGTAAGACTATGTTAAACTTACCAAATGTTTCACATCCAATAGCCGATGATTAATAAATCAATGTGCTTTAGTGGGGTCATTAAACAAAGCAAGCTTTCTATTGTCGTTTTTACCAGGATAAATCTCTGTAAATAACTAATTTTACCTTTTCTATCTCTTCAATATTTATTTTCTTTATGTACATATCAAAACACATTCAGACCCCAACAAATTTATATCTATACTGTAGGACATATTCCACAACAGGATGTTATATCACCTTGCTAGAGCCCAGTTGATAACATTTTCAGTACATTTGATCATTGGAACATCCACTAAGAAGAACAGTGAGACTATTATGGTTGTTGTATACTAGAGATAACTGTTTGATCAGCTTAGATTGGATGTCAAATAAAATAACCTGTAAAATTTGGTTATATTACTTTAAAAAGTGTAAGTCTTTGTAAAAAAAAATTTGAGTTGTAATTTTTGGAAAATAGCTTAAAAACAAACAAACAAAACAACTACAAACAAACAAAAAACTTGCATATAAAATGTCTTTCAAATCCAGTTTACAAATAATTGCATACGGTTGGGATTGTGGAACTTTGAATAATCAAGTTCATCCATATGGTCTTTATATATTTTTGTCTGCTGTAGAATTACAGCTTTATTATTCAGTTTGGAGCCAAAGTTCATACGTAACATTATAAAGTTTATTAAACGGGTTACAGATCTTATTCATTACCTTGTGTGACTGTGACAGTAATGTGCACAATGACATACAATGTTACTTATTTGTTAAAGGGTCAGTCCATGACACTAGAACTTGTAGAAGAGTAAGACATTTCGGTTGCAAAAAGATTGGATGTCTTTCCACTTGCTTCAAATTGTTATATTCTTAGAATCACATAATTGTGTTCATTGTTATAGCATAATTCACTTTTATATATTTTAGTGCTGTGATGTATACTTAAAAGGACCAATGTTTTTGTATCTGAGGCATTTATGTTTTGATATTTGTCTCAAATTTGTTTTGTGTAATTTAACCCAAGTCTAGTTCTGTATGGATGTCTTTTGTGATAAATGTTTTATTACAGCTGTATCAAATGAATGTATTAGTCTGTAACTCTTCCAAAATATTTGTTTTAAAATTGTTATTCATACATTTATCAAAACAAAAGAAAATGTTTCTTGGGTATTTTTTTTATATTTTTAAGTTAAATGTTTTCACCTGTTTTATATTTGACATGGTCATTAAGTATTGTTTTATAAAAGAAATTGTGTTTACTTGTCGTACATTGTAATGTCAGACTTTCAGTAAAGATATATTATTTCAATTACAGTTATTACTTTTCTAATTCTGTATATTGTTCTTGGTTTCGTATGTGTTTCAGTCAATGTCGTCACTGACACAAAACCTTTATGAATTGTTGATATATTTATAATAGGTAACCCTTTTTTTCTAGGAATTGTATTTTTGTATAAAACACTGCTGTTATTTTACATTTATTATTAATGAACACATATTTTGGATAACTACACTTTGATTTTTAAAGACAAGAGATAATGTGAGTTAAGTGGTATCCGTGTTGTAGTTAACCTGGGTGAAAGAGGGATAACCTGCCCCACCCCCCCCAAGTTAATATTGTTTATTGTACCACACAATACCATAGGTGTTATAGTTTTATCAGTATTTAATTAAAAAATACTCAATGCATCATGTCCAGATGTTTACTGGTTGTATAAAGAATGATATGGTTGAGATCTTGATATAGGTTCTGCTGGTCAGAGACATTCCAGGTAGAAATACAGCAGACGGAGTTGATTTAGAATAACGAGAGCTGTTGTTATGCATGTGTATTTGTTGTCTGTTTATATAGGTTTAGATAACACTTGTATCAAATGCAGTGTTTTAACTTGTGACTACAAACTTAGTATTTACAAACAAAATACCAAAGTGTAATAAGTTTAAATTAGTATTTATTACTGTAATACAAATGTTTTAAATTACATCTGTGAAAGATAACATTTCTGTATGTATGTATTTAAAACAAACTTAGTATTTACAAACTCTATACCAAAATGTAATAATATATTTTAAAATACTTAAAGCCAACATTTCTGTATGTTTGGATTTACAAAGGCTGTTGTTTGTCATAATGTCATTAAGAATAACTGAATATGTACACATTTTAATAATTGAAATATAGCTAATTACAGAGAGGTTGTAGAAAGCAAGTTTTTAATTCAAAGCATCAATATGATGACAATCAAGGCTCCACATCTAAAAATTAGTTTGAAAAGTTTTATGCTTTTATGAAAAAATGCTTTAAAATTTTGCTCACATCATCTGAACTACATATAGTTTTCTCATTTCTGAATGAGATACTACTGCATTTAAAATCATTTAGCACTAATAGAAAAAGCAGTATGTATACTTTATAATTCATTATTTTCATGACTTTGATTAAAATATACAAGCAAAAAAATCTTTTGCACACAAATCAAATATTATATGTGCAAAACAAATATTATATTCATTCACACTTACTATGGACTTCATAATTGACACTCACTTTTTGTTTAGTTATGCACCTGTTTGACCCTTAGAAAGGTCAAATACTTCTTCAAAAAAACATTTTGTATATCCGTGGGTGATATGTATAGGCCGGTTTGTTATGTTTTACATATCGATATATAATAATCATCCTTTTCCATACTTTTTATTGCTGATACATGTATTAAACATATGTTGAAAATAATTTGTTTGTAATATCATTTTATTTCTAGTAAGACATGTTGAGAATATGCATGTAATATTTATTTTATTTTTTACCTATAATCTGCTATTAGGTTACTTAATATTTAGTATTAGTTTATTGCACTTTTTTTTTTTTTTTTTTTTGGTACTTATACAGTATAGCAACAATATAATGAAATATATATTTATGTTCCACTAACAATGCTTACGTACATTTTATTTCTACAAAACAAAAAAAAAATCATATATTTTTGTCTGTTGTATACTGGTACATTACTGATGTTAATTTACCTGTGACTATACATCTTCCATAGACTTGTTTGTGTTTGGATATCCTTTACAAAAAATCACTTCCAGAATAACTCAGAATGGGACAAATGCAATTTTGTTAAGTATGTCGAGACTGGACTAAGAAAAGATTAGAGCTTTATACTAATAAAAGAAAAGAAAACTGGATGCTAACGATCGTTATTACGGTAGTTGTTATACCACACCTTAAAGGACAAGTGCTATCTCAAAGTTGCACAATGGCAACTTCATACTAGAATTGTATATCAACTTTTGTATTGAAATATAAACATTACACCTTCAACTATATGGCCATAAAAAAAAATACCATCAAATAATGTAGTTTACTAGAAGAAAAATTAATTTCTAATGTTATGGCCGGTCGATGTTGCCAACAAGTTTGCCGTCTTTGTGTAAATCACCCATTGGGCCATTTCTTGTCCCAGCCAGTGCACCACGACTGGTTTATCAAAGGCTGTGGTATGTACTATCCTGTCTGTGGGATGGTGCATATAAAAGATCCCTTGCTACTAATGAAAAAAATGTAGCGGGTTTCCTCTCTAGACTCAAAATTACCAAATGTTTGACATCCAGTAGCTGATAAGTAATAAATCAGTGTACTCTAGTGGTGTCGTTAAACAAAACAAACTTCTTATGCAAATCATGTCTCTTTGACAGCCCTATCTAGCTGCTAACATTCCACTTGCCGGATTTTGTGGTTCTCCTATTTTGTAAGCTTTGATAAAACTGGAACCTAGTTATGCAGAATATGATTGTTAACATAGCATTCCAGCACATTCGCAAGTTATTTATGCAAATATTCCAAAGATCTGTTAATTTGTAGTTATGAAAAATAAATGTTAAAATAATGAAATTAGGCACTGTAACTTCGAATAGCACAAGAAAGAAAATGGGTTGAAGATGAGAAGGATAAGAAATAATAAACAAGGAAGCATGCCCAGTAACTTGTTATGACTTAACACTAAAGTAGCCAGTTGTTGGACATTGCTTCTTTAAATGAGTTTTGTGTCAAACTATGATTTGCATAAATCCTTATTACCGGTATACATGTATGCTTATTTTTGTTTCAGTTTTTTGCTTTCAGTTTTAAATATTTTTGGTCTTGCCATCTCGATTGTCATCATGTTCTTTGTTATATTCTCATTCTTATTTCAGTGTATTAGCCTGTGATAATAGATGCAGAACATCAGTTTAACAGTTCATTTAGTTTGAGGGTCTCTTAATCAGTTATGAACCGATTCTTTAGATCATTTGTACGTAGTCAGTTATAAGTTGTCTCTAAAACAACTCTTATGTCTGCATGTTGCTCAAGCAAGTCTTGTGTATGCTTAACCCATTTTTTATTTGCACATGTATTATAGTTAGTTATCATTTATATAGTCATGACAGGTTATGCAAAAACCTGAATTTGCTTATGCCAATTATCATATCTCCAAGGCCTTAATTCAAATTCTTGGAGTATTTATTTCATATCGAATAAGTCCCTGGCCTATCCATCTATCTTTTGACCATGTAGATTTTTTCCAGTATTTGCCTGTCTTATTTTGCTTTTTCTCTGTTAACAGGAAAACATTATATTTTGTTAAGCTTTTATGTTTAACTTGTAAATTGTAGCATTTACTTTATATAAGGAATTGTGCACTAACTTGGATAAGTTGTCCATGTTTTTTTCTTCTGTATTGGGCTAAAATGATGGTCGTGTGGGAGTGGGGGAGATTTAGCTTAGTGGTAGAATATTTAACATTTATTATTATTTCCAGATTTAAATTACAAACACTGGTCACAAATCAAATTTTAAATCCTATTATCACTATCACTATTACTCAAACTTTTAAAATTCGTGCTTGAAACATTTGTGGTATATAAGCAATAAAAAATCTTTACTCTACTTTAAAATTCAAATCGGAAGTTTAAAGTTTTATTGCCTCCAAAATTAGCAGTACCGTACATTGTTCCGAGGTTTTTCTCTAGTGTTTCAATCTTGTATTGTCTAAATATAGTGTTTTTTGTGGAAGGTATAATTGAGTATGACGAGTGCAGTCTCCTAACAATAACTGCAACAATAATATTTTTAAATATATCTATAACGGTTTCAACAAAATGTGCAATAACACATTTGTATTTAATCACTGCTAATAAGCAGACTAATTTTTGTCTAGATTTAGTTTAATAAAATGTTTTTCTTTCTTTTATCAGTGTAAACACGGACATATTATTGTGAAGTTTTTACAGTATATCAGTCTAGTTCTCTTGATACATATAGTTAAATCTCTTTGACTGAATCAAAAGTCAGGAATGGAAAAGGTGGTTTTGATAACCAGACATATGTATTGCTTATTGATAGTATGGTACATTTATATATTATATTTGATGTACGATACTTGCTACATTGTCACTTGATTTTATATTATTGAAGAACTTTACGACAGTCTGCATACATTGTAAGTCACCGTAAGGCTACATGTAAATAGATAGTAGGTCTTGTAGAGCCAATTAAACTTCGGTGTTTTCTCAAGTTTATTCAATACCATGTACATACACTCATAGTTGTACATGCATTTCATAGGTGAAAATAAGCAATTCTAGTCCGATATGATTTTAACATCAGTATAGCAATTTTTATAACAAAATACAAATGTGTACTTATTAAAGTGATGTTTAGCTATTTATTTTGAAGCATACCACACTGTTATAGAAAATTGTTACTAGCTAGACAATAAATGGTTATAAACTGAACCATAATGTTGTTTGTTTTGTTTAACATCTTGTTAAATTGTGCAACACAGTATAAAACAAGTAACAATTTTTATTTATTTTTTTGGTTATAGCACTTTTCTTTTTTTTTGGTTCTGGTCCTGGATAACTTTCTCGGTTATCTAAAAAAATTTTTATTTATTTATTTATTAATCATCAGTTACTGGATGTCAATTTTTTTTTCATTAGTAGCAATGAAAAGTAGGTCTGGGTGACCTAATAATAGCAGTATATCAGTTATTGAGAACTATGAAAAGTAGGTCACATCGACAGAGATGTTACTTGCATGTACATGCAACGTTTGATGAATTAATAATCAAGAAAATAAGTCCATGACAAGGATTTTCCTTAATGTGCAGTAACCCATGAAAAGTACCGTACGTCAGCAACCTAGGAGTGGTAAGCCAAGTACAAGAAAGAAAGAGAGGTTTTATTTAACGATGCACTCAACACATTTTATTTACAGTTATATGGCGTCAGACATACAGTGTATGGTTAAGGACCACAGATTTTGAGAGGAAACCCGCTGTCGCCACTTCATAAGCTACTCTTTTCCGATTAGCAGCAAGGGATCTTTTATTTGTGCTTCCCACAGGCAAGATAGCACAGATCATGGCCTTTGTTAAACCAGTTATGGATAATTGGTTGTTGCAAGTGGTTTACACCTACCCATTGAGCCTTCCGGAGCACTCACTCGGGGTTTGGAGTCTGCATCTGAATGAAAAATCATGCCTCTACTGGGATCCGAACCCAGTACCTACCAGCCTGTAGACCGATGGCCTAACCACAACACCGGTAGCTAAGTACAAGTCTCAAGTCTATTTCAATTCCAAGCAGAGATGTAAGATTTCCAGTTATATCTGGTATACTGTATTTTTTTGTTTAACCTGAATTGTTTTTGATTTCCCTATCATTTGTCAAAATTGTTTCATAGTCTTCATTCAAAATCTTAGGATTTGTTTCAGCTAATACTTGCATCCATTCTGCATGGGAGTTACCATTTCAGATCTTTGTGCAACTCACTCAGTACCTGACCACCCAACATTCAAACCCCCCCCCCCCCTTTTTTTCCATAATCCACTTTCATCTCCAAGTGAAATCCCAAATCAACCACCATGGTCAAAGCTACAAGTCTCACGTCACACATTGTACTTGGTAAAAATATCAACAATAAACTCAACACTGAAAATGTTCAATTTTTATTAAAAATAGGTTTATTATGATTCCAGAAAATATTCATAATTAAAAGAAATCATAATCACTGGAATACCGGTGTCCTAAAAAAATTTAAAATTACTATATAATACAAATTATATTTGTAATAGTTAAATCATCAACCAGTGTAGTAACTAAGAGAAACATTTTATTAACAATGTTATTGCACTTCAGTGAGTTTTCACTCCACAGCATATAGTTTGTCAGCTGTCAATGCTCTATCCTATATATTCATGTCCAAAAACATTTGTCATTTACTCACATTTTGCTACAAAGAAAATGTTTGGGTTTTTTTAATCCGGAAAATATCCGTCTATATATCCATTTGTATTTGTTAAATACAATGAAACCTCTCAAAACTGGACCCTCTATAACTGGAATTCCCTCAAAACCAGATGTTTTTCATGGTCCGTTTATGTTTTAAATATCTGTGCAGAAGAGAACCTCTCTAAACTGGATACCTCTTGAAACCAGACTTTTTACTTGGTCCCAAGGGTGTCCGGTTTACAGATTATTAAAGTTTGTCGATATGTTAAATATTAAAATATTTTCATGATGAATCTTACAAACATAGATCCCAGACTAGACCTATACCCTGGCAAAGGATAACAGTTTTGGTTTCTGAACACTTAAAATTGAAGACCTCAACCAACGGTAATTATTTAAGTTCTTATAAAACATTTCTTTAATGTTTTCTCCTCCCCAAAAAGTGTTTAAACTATGCTTTTATTAATGGCAATATAAATATAGTACAGTCTGAACACAAATTTGGTTATGGTGACATAAGTATATAACCTATATACAAAGACCCTTGCTTCGTTTTTGATGCAAGGAGGAGCCATAGCCAGGAATTTGGTTTAAACTTGAACCTTTAAACTTTTCAGCAACTTCCTTCACAGCAGAAGTTACACCAGTTTTAGCTTTAGTTTTCTTTCTTTTCCTGTTCTTTCTTACATTCTTGGTCTTTTTATCATTTACAGTTTCATTAGGTTTCTCTATCTCTGGACTTTCTCTCTTTTCAGAAAGCACATTATTAGAATCGACAACCGAGACATGATTTAGATGTTCTGCCTTGGTCTTTTTTAATGGAGTGACATCAGGATCACTAAGTGAGAGGGCCTCACTGGTTTCCACGGTTACACTTTTGGTCTTCCTTTTTCGGGAAGTCTTCTTTAAGGTCTTTGTGTCTTCACATTGATCCTCAGTGATTCCGAAATGAACCTGTTTCTTGTTAGTCGACTGAATGTCTTCAGATGGATCTATGACTCTGCTGCCACAATCCTTTTCTTGGTTGTCAGATTTATCATTCAAACGACTTTCATCATTCTCGCCTATTTCTTCTTTTGTTACAGCATCACTGCTCATTTCATCTTTAGCTTTACGTTTTTTCTTGTTCTTTTTCTTCAACTTTGTTGTACAATCAGAAACTGTGGATGTAACATTTACATTATTTTCTTCGACTGTCTCAGAAGTTGATGCATTCGTGTCCCTAGAACATGATTTACTTTTCTTTTTCTTGTAGTTTAATAATCTTTCTTGAGACACTTCTTCATGTAGACATTTTGCGGATTCCTCGGTACCATCTTCTTTCTCCTTTTTTCTCTTCTTCTTCTTAGGTTTACTGTTTGTGATGACATCATCGGATATCTCAGAGTCGACTGGCTTCACTGCAGAACTGGTTTCACAAGATACATTCTCATCAACCATGTCATCGCCTTTGTCTGACCTGCATTTTTTAGATTTCTTTTTCTTCTTTTTTGATTTTGTCAGAGTATTCACCTGGTCAATATTTTCAATATTTCCACAAGCACTGACAGAATCAGCTACCGGTTCAATGGTGCTGCTGGCTTCCTCGTCTTTCCTTGCCTGCATAGATTCATCAGGACGGTTTGCTTGTGGACTATTTCTTAACCTTGCGGCCATCTTTTCAGCAAAGTACTCCTGGATGTTGGAAGTGCTGGTGATGGTGACAAGGCCAGTATTCTCAACTGTATCTGCCTTTTCAATGGTGTCTTCATCCTCCTCCTTAAAAAAACAAATTTAAAGAATAATTATAGGTTAATAACCATTGAATTTAATTAAATTGAACTAACTGTTTAAGACACCCAGCACGAAAAATATATCGGCTATTGGGTGTGAATAAATTGATGATAAAAAGTTAGAACATAATTGTTAATAAGTAGTAATTAATATATGATAAATATTGTGCAAAAAAACAAGGTAAGAGTATTCACTGACCAATCACTAACATTTCTGATTTTAAATAATTACTTTCTAAGTTATGTAACTTTTGAATAAAAGAAAAACTAAACTGCATTAATAATAATTTTTTAAATCCTTTAAAATACCTATAAACGGATGTTTAATACTACTTGATAGTTAACTCCGAATGAGTAGTGTTGGGAGCTGGTTGGAATTTCATTATCAACCATCGGTTATAATCAATTTGTATAAACCAAATGACTTTTGATTATAAAATCAAACTGGATCTAGGAAGGATTTAATCATTAGAACAATGCAATAATGTCAGAATTACCAAATGTTTGAAATCCATTAGCCGATGATTAATCAATGTGCTCTAGTGGTGTCATTAAACAAAATTAAATTAACCTGACTGTCATGTTCACCAGGAGACTATAAATTTCTCAAATTTTTGCCTTTCACACCTTTCATAAACATGAAAACAAATCCAATCTCCAGCATCAGTTTAATCATGTAAACTGTAGGAATAATTTGTTGTTCAAGATATAGAGAACAATACATGAGTGGCTATTATATACCATTTATCTCACAAGTTGTTTTAAAATGTATCTTAACAAGCAAAAGTGAGTTTGATATGCTTTTTAACAATGAGTTGTGAGATAAATGGTATTTAACGGACATGAATGTATTATTCTATTTCTTACATATCCTCAAACACCAGGTTTTAAGCAAATTTTAACATCTTTTTACAGCAGTTGCAATTGTAACCGACTTACGTATCACAGACACAAGATTTTCAGGTTAACTATACATCATAGTGTAAAGGTAAATTCAAAACACTTTTTGTTTCCAATTTTTCACATTAATAGAAGTGCTAGTAGTGTAAACAAGCATTATTAGAGTATTGCTAAAGCAATACATGTCCCCTACCGGGCCCGACAATCTTTCGTATCGCCATAACTCCAGCACAAATGGGTAAATCGCCATGAACATTAAACTTTACCTGTAATAGTACATGATAAAGCTATATACAAAATTTCGTCTCAGTATCTCAAAGCATTCTTAAAAGAAACATCTGAAAAACAATATGTGGGACAGACAGGCAGACATACAGAAAGAAAAAAAAGAAAGAAAGAAATGTTTTATTTAACGACACACTCAACATATTTTATTTACGGTTATATGGCGTCAGACATATGGTCGAGGACCACATATTTTGAGAGGAAACCCACTGTCGCCACTTAATGGGCTACTCTCATGTCGATTAACTGCAAGGGATGATCTTTTATATGTGCTTTCCACAGGCAGGATAGCACAAACCATGGCCTTTGTTGAACCAGTTATGGATCACTGGTCGGTACAAGTGGTTTACATCTACCCATTGAGCCTTGTGGAGCACTAACTCAGGGTTTGGAGTCGGTATCTAGATTAAAAATCCCATGCCTCGACTGGGATCCGAACCCAGTACCTGCCAGCTTGTAGACCGATGGCCTAACCATGACGTCACTGAGGCCGGTCACATACAGAAAGAAGGACGGAGATGAGACCTACAGTCCTCTCCGGTTGGACCGGTAGGGGACTAATAATATCAATGTAATACAAATTTGCATATCTATTATTAACAAAGCTTTCAAAATAATTAAAAAATGAAATCCATTCTACGTGTGCAGTCAATGAAGTGGCAGGGGGCAAAACATAACCCAGTGGTAAAGTGCTCGCTTGATGTACGGTCGGTTTGGGACTGAACCTAGTCAGTGGGCCATTTGGCTATTTCTCGCGTCAACCTGTGTACCACGACTGGTATAACAAAGGCCATGCTACCCTGTCTATGGGATAGTGCATATAAAAGATCCCTTGCTGCTAATCGAAAAGAGTAGCTCATGAAGTGGTGACAGCAGGTTTCCTCCCTCAATATCTGTGTGGTCTTTAACCAAATGTCTGATGACATATAACTGTAAATAAAATGTGTTGAGTGAATCATTAAATTAAATATTTCCTTTCAATGAAGTGGCAATACATTACCTCTGGTGATAACTTGCACTCTTTGTTTAACTTTGACTCTTTAATTCCGAAGATACAGTTTAAATCCTGTACTGATCGTGTTGACAGGTCTTTGCCTTTTGTAAACCTTTGATAGCTGTAAAGACACGAACAGATGAAAAACAAATCAATATTAACAACATACAACCATGAAAACAGTATCATGGGTGGACCAGTTTCGGTGAGCATAAGAATTTGGTTCTAAAGTATATCAATATTTATAAACATACATTTGTTATTCCAATACCTACCTTTTTATTAGTATTTCTACACTTCACATGAGAAATGAACTGGCCACTAAGTAGCAATGTTTACTACATGTGCATCAAAAACTGTAGCATGCATCAGCAGTAAATATTGTTAGCTAGGTAATCTGTTTCAGTGGGCGATATGTTAAGTGGTATATCTTTCAGCAAAAACTTTCCAACATTTTAGGAAAGAAATATGACAATTATGATGTCTTGCAAACGTGTAATAAGTTGAGCAAATGAATGGTTATAATGGAAATTTTGTGATAAATCCTTATAGTCAACAACAAAACAAGTATAATCTTATATTTAATTAATAAAACGGTTAAATATGACAGTTATTATATGTAACGGGTGCAGCTATTTGTACCATCCCAGTAAATATGCCCTCTGGTGAGACGGTGGTTATTTAACGTGTCATATTAGGAATCAGTCTTAGAACTGAAGGAATAAAGGTACCTAATTTTTGCAGATGCATCACAATGTTCTGTAATAATATTCATTCCAGTGAGCCAGCAATAAGTATATATTTTACAATAGAAAATAAACCACCATTGTCAAAGTGTCCAAATAACCGTATCATGTTTTGTTCACACATATACACATTAATCCATAGACTAAAAAGATAATCAGAGTGTTTTCTTAGTTAATTGGTCTTTTCTTTCTGTGGCCTGTACCTGTGTTTTCTGATTGGCAGGTGTCTCTTTGGACAGTAACCATGTGTCTAGACACAAAAATACAGGCCGGTTTCATTAAGATCACAAGGTATTGTGGCTAACCTGTCATCCTAAAATGGTAATGGACATAAGCCATCCATCCTTCTGTAAATAATTCTGTAAAACCCTTGATTTAAAAAAGAAAGAAATGTTTTATTTAAAGACTCACTCAACACATTTTATTTACGGTTACATGGTTTGTTTGTTTGCTTAACGACACACTCAACACATTATAATGACGGTTATATCGGCGTCGGACATATGGTTATGTCGAGAAAAAACCCAGTGGTTAGCTGACGGGGATCGATCCTAGACCAACCGCGCATCAGGCGGTCACTGTACCACTGGACTATGCTGCCCGTTACGGTTATATGGCGTCAGACATATGATTAAGGATCACACAGATTTTAAGAGGAAACCCACTGTCGCCGCCTCATGGGTTACTCTTTTCAATTAGCAGCAAGGGATTTTTTATTTGTGCTTTCCACAGGCAGGACAGCACAAACCATGGCCTTTGTTGACCAGTTATGGATCACTGAGCACTCACTCAGGGTTTGGAGTCAGTATCCGGATTAAAAATCCAATGCCTTGACTGCAGGGATTTATCCAGGATTTTTCGCCAGGGTCCCATGGCTTATGGGACTGGGAAAATTAGCGCGATTTTAGTCATAATTGGGAAGAGTTTTTTCAGGCTACTGAATTTTTGTATTTGTACTATTATATAAACTTCATAATTATATTTGTTTTTAACATTTATTTCTAGATAAACAAAATATTATAACAGAATTTACCTGTTGTCATTGGTTATTTTTCTGTTAAGTATTGAAGACAAGCATTCTATGCTTATTACTGATATAAGCTGACCGAACAAAATGGTGGATATGAGTGCTTTGTGGAAATATCGCCCCTGCGGTTGTGTACTCATCTAAAGTTCAACAGTGGGCTAACCACTGCCCGGTTTACCCTATTGTCTTAATAGAGTGAAAGCGTGTCAGTCGAACCTAGGTGTCATGCGCAAGAGCCTGCGAAAACCTGGTATTTGTACAGATTACATCACAATTTGTTTTGATGCTATTTTATATACGATCGCATAGGGTAACAGAACTGTCAGTGGTTGTTTTGGTGATTACGCGAGAAATATTTACTTATATTAATTTATCGGAACAGACATATTTAAAACTACATGTAAATATTTATTAACCAATTTGGGAATTTATAGTCGAGAAATTGGGAATTTTCAGTGTCATTTGCTTTTGGCAAGGGGCCGATGTTCGGTACCGAATAAAGCCTGGATAAATCCCTGGACTGGGATCCGAACCCAGTACCTACCAGCCTGTAGACCGATGGCATAACCACGACGCCACCGAGGTCGGTATAACCCTCGATTAAGTAGACTTTTCCATCTAAAATCACAAAAATTACCAATTACGTACAGGTAGTCCCAAAGAAAAGAAAATTATCATTTGGCTATCCTGAGTGATCCAACGTACCCAACCAATAGGCCTAATACTATGCATTTATAAAGAAAAAAATCCATTTCATTCTATTGATTCAAACTGAAATTGGAGAAAACGTGCGAGTGTTTTCTCTTTTATAGATACATTACTAGTCCTCAAGATTTCAACCCACCCGGGCCTCCCAGCTTCCTGTTCTCCATGCGATGCGCTCAGGAAAAAGAAGGAAGTTACAGTCATGTGACCGGAACTAGAGAGCATGTGACCAGAACTAGAGAGCAGTAGGCAGTAGAAGAATTTAGGCCATCCCATTGGCTGTTGGAATGTTCGGACCAGACCACTTGTGTGGGGGAGGGGGGGGGGGTGCACTTGTTTGAGGACTGATAATGTGAAAAGAAAATATTTAATTATACTATCAAATGATTGGTGTTGTTTTACAAGTCATGTTGATGAAAGCGAAGTGCCTTGTCGAAAATAACTGCGATGTTTACAACTGTTCGCCCTAAGCTTGAATTCCGGACACCACGAAAACAAAACAAAATGGCTGCCCCAGGTAGAAGGAATAATCACGTTTTTTAAAATTTACTCTAAGATTACACGTTTTTCATTAAAGTCCATATGTGTTGGTGGTCCGGGTATGCATCTTTCCAACACATAAGGCTCAAGTTTGAGTTTACTATTCCTTTAACTCTTGGATTGTGTTGTTCTTCATAGTTACCAGTACATGACAGTTACATATAGCACTGAACCAACGAGTTAAGTAAATAATATTTACTTTATTTCTTTTTGGTTACACTTGTTAACTTTATTGTTTTTCCTTATATGCGCAACTACTGATGACTCCGAATATGTTCAACAATATAATTTTGGTCTCAGATTGAGAATCCTCTAACTCACAATAAAACCACCACTAAACTAATCATGATTACGTACTGCACTCTCTTCCTCGACGATTTACTCTTTTCTTCTAACGATGTCACCTTGCTTTCTTCCTTGTTAACCACATCGCTGTTTAGGTTGGCTAAGAGACTGTTGAAGTCATCTTGATGGGCAATCCAGCTGTTAGAATAATTTTTGGTGCAGCCCACACCTATATGTACAGACAAATATTAGTAAGCAAAGTATTTATAAATTCCATTGTTGTTTTATTTACACTGACGATTCCTGATCAATCAAAAGTAAAAATATCCAAGCTCAGTAAACAAATACAGTCAAAACCTGTTCTAGTGTCCACCTGTAATCAGTGGTCACCTGTCTTAACATTCTGACTATACAGGCAAGATATCTCGCCCAACGTCACGCCAGTCGACATACTATACACTATATACAGTGCATTCTCCAATTCATATTTCCCACCACTTTGCACACGACACTTGCCGGAAATGCTTTATTAACAGGTAACAAAAGACAACTTAACTTTTTCACTGTAAAATGGCTTGAAATTCTGAGGTTCAAAAAGTGGTTTTCGGCAAGTCGTTATATCTTTACTTTCAAGAAACACTACTTTGGTATCAACCGATAGAGCAGACTTTCTAGCCACATATAATATATGGATATAAAAAGTCTCATTGTGTCCCATAAATATACATACCTGTATTATCATTCTTGAATTTAACTTTTACACTTTCCTGTCGCCCATCTTCATTGGCTCCAAGACCTTTTCCTTTGGACCATCCCATGCGTTCCATCAACTTCTGACCAAATTTAGAATCATCTTAAAAAAATAATTTAAAAATCAGTTTTTCTGCCAGAAATAAATTTTTGGGTATGGTGGTATGAAAATTAATATTTACAATGTGTCTTCTGAATGCAACCACAGTCGATTAGGGTATGGGGGGTTTAGGGTTACAATTAAGAAAATCATTTAGTAATGATAAGAACAATAAATTTTGTCAAAAGGTCAACATAAAATAATAAAATCGCACCATACCCATTTTAATGTCTGGCTGAAACCCTGAGCATGTCAGATATAATTATATTTATCAGTAGAAAACAAGGCTTTAGAAATGAAAAATATCTTGATAGTTTGTCAAAAGGTACAATATTCCTTCAGAATTTCTAATAGTTCATCAGTTTACAGCATGGCCCAATACAGAGCTCTATAATACAAACTTCCCTTGAAATCATCATCCAGTGCATTGAGAACATGTCATGTCTCTCTGTTTCAATTAATTTAAAATGTGTAAAATAAGAGTAATAATTAAAACTTTAAAAGAATACACGGAAAGAACTACTCTGAAAATAAAGCTAGATGACAAAAAAAAAAAGTCAACCATCATTGGTGGATATAATTTTTAACTTGTCCAATAGAATGTCTACTCGCGACTGGACTAGAACTTCTGTATCCATAGGAACAAATACAGATTCCAAACCTCACTTTAAGCTAGTGTTGATTATGATAAAAAATGTTTTTTACTGAGAACTGGAATTCCAATTTCTAGCACAAAATGCATTGTAAAACTGTGCTTGAGATATCAACATGTCACATCATATACTATTGAAATCAGTTTGTAATAGGGTGAGTTTCACTGTACAACTCTCATCAAAAGCTTCCAAATACCATACAACATATAGTGATACATCAAAAGACAGCTTTCAAATACCATACAACATATAGTGATGCATTAAAAGACAGCTTTCAAATACCATACAACACATGGTGATGCATTAAAAGACAGCTTCCAAATACTCATACAGCATATAGTGATGCATTAAATGACAGCTTCCAAATACCCATATAACATGTGGTGATGCATTAAAAGACAGCTTCCAAGTACCCACACAACATGTGGTGATACATCAAAAGACAGCTTCCAAGTACACATACACCATGTGGTGATGCATCAAAAGACAGCTTCCAAGTACACATACAACACATGGTGATGCATTAAAAGACAGCTTCCAAGTACACATACACCATGTGGTGAGGCATCAAAAGACAGCTTCTAAGTACACATACAACACATGGTGAGACATCAAAAGACAGCTTCCAAGTACACATACACCATGTGGTGATGCATCAAAAGACAGCTTCCAAATACTCATACAACATATAGTGATGCATTAAATGACAGCTTCCAAATACCCATACAACACGTGGTGAGGCATCAAAAGACAGCTTCCAAGTACACATACAACATATGGTGAGACATCAAAAGACAGCTTTCAAGTACCGGTACACATACACCATGTGGTGAGGCATTAAAAGACAGCTTCCAAGTACACATACACCATGTGGTGAGGCATCAAAAGACAGCTTCCAAGTACACATACAACACATGACGAGGTATCAGAAGACAGCTTCCAAACAGCCAGTTTCTTGAAAGTCCGTAACATCAGTTTCTCGTGTCTCTTCAAGTTCAAAATGCCCAAACATAATGGATAGGCCACAAATAAACCAGTACCAGCCAGCCAAAGATTTTTTCCACAAGAGTGAGAACAATGGAACTGTTGATAACTTGCTTGGTACATCTTAGAGGACAGTAGCATCAAGGCAGCCAAGAACATTAGCAAATGTACATCAGGCCATGACTGTGTTCTCAACAGTTTCATGCTCGAGTACGATAGTGACTCACCTTTGGACTCATTAGCTAACATCACTGCCAACAGTTCACGTATCATTCAGGGTGTAGATTATTTATGATCGTTGGGCCACTGATTAACAGAACCTATGTAAACCAACTTGCATGTGGACACACTGTTGCAGAGGTTTGCACCTCAAAGAGTCTGGTACTAAATGTGTAACTAATCCCAGGCCTCTGAAAACTCCGAGAACAATAATTTTGTTTTGAGCGCATCTGGTTTTGCGTAACCCTTTTTCTTCTTCACATTAAATTTCTGACATCATTTAGAGGGTTATGATGGGTTACACAAAAAGGAAATGGGTTTCCTGTATTTGTTTTTATGTAACCTATAAATGGGTTACAGTAATTTTCAATTTT
Source organism: Dracogyra subfuscus (assembly GCA_016106625.1). NCBI lineage: Eukaryota > Metazoa > Mollusca > Gastropoda > Neomphalida > Peltospiridae > Dracogyra > Dracogyra subfuscus. The sequence continues at coordinate 18,694 of JAECMU010108444.1, forward strand.
CACCAAGTAAAACATCATATATGTTCATTGGCAACAACAACAACAGCTTTACACAGGCAGACCTGAAGTGTGTGGAGGCCGATGCCTTGCTATAAAATAAGGTTTGCCTAACTGTGTGATAATGTTGAATATAAGGTTTTTAAAGTGGTTCAAGAAATCATTTGATAACTAGTACAATATTATATTAATTTTTCAATTAGGAGATAACCATATGGAGTTTTTAGATTTGCAGGTGTTATTGTCTATTTGATCCCGCAAATGTC
>JAECMU010108457.1:0-24092 GCA_016106625.1 Dracogyra subfuscus
AAAGTACTGACTGATAAATGTTTTAAAGTATTGATTTGTGGGTGTTTTAAAGTATTGATTCATTGGGTTTTAAAGTATTGATTCATGGGGTTTTAAAGTATTGATTCATGAGTGTTTTGAAGTATTGATTCATGGGGTTTTGAAGTATTGATTCATGGGGTTTTAAAGTATTGATTCATGGGGTTTTAAAGTATTGATTCATGGGGTTTTAAAGTATTGATTCATGAGGGTTTTGAAGTATTGATTCATGGGGTTTTGAAGTATTGATTCATGGGGTTTTAAAGTATTGGTTCATGAGTGTTTTAAAGTATTGATTATGAGTTTTAAAGTATTGGTTCATGAGTGTTTTAAAGTGTCCTACCTTTTTGTGGGTTTTTTTATAATGCATAAATAAAGCCAAACAAGTTGATACATGAATATAATAATGTTGGGTAGAACATTTATTATCACAGGGAGAATAAGGATTATATTTTAAAACATTATTAGCTTTAATTTATAGCTAGACTTTCGAGTCTTTCATACATATACTGCAATACAATATATAAAATTAAAACTTACTATAACTTAGTATAAGATGAAAAAGATTCAGATATAATATATGGAAGGATATTTTGTAATTAATGCCAGCTGTTGTAGGCACTATGATATTAATTTATTTGAAATACATTGATTGCATTTGTAAGTGATTTTAATTTGCCATAATGTGATCCTGTTTGATACCCAGCTAGTCATGTGTGTGTCTTATTTATTGTTTTGCTATATTTTGTCACATTATTTTTTTTATGTCATAGTTTATATTTATTCTTGGATACGTTGGTATGTTATGTAAGTTATGTATGATGATCATGTAAATAGTATTATGCCAGATGTGTATTATAGTTTTATGGTATCACAACCATATGTTAATAGTATTTTGTCCCTTTTTTACATCAACATATCACATTTATGAGTTATTTCATATCAGTGATATCATACTTGCATATACACACCATATAAGCACAATATATGCTCTTTAGGAGAGACATAATTTTCTGCTATGTTTTAACATTGTAGATCGATTAATCTAGTAGACTATGAACAGAGAACCCAATCACAGGTTTTGATGCCAAATTTATAGACTTCTGTTTCTCATATCAAGTGATCAAAAAAACAAATTGTCAGTATATTATTTATAAGGAACATAATATTTATGTCCACATAATATAAAACAAACTTCTTCTTTTTTTCATTGACCAAATAATAAATTTATGTTTTAGTCTGGATGAAAAAGATAATTTTGTTATTTACAGTCTAGTACCTTTGGTTCTAAAAACTGATTCTTGAAAGTTTTACAAAATACATAAAATCAAGTGTAATAGCATCAGTATTTTTAATATTTTATAATGTACAAAAATCTTATTACAATTTACAGTTTGACTTCTTTTTCTTTGTGAGAATCCAAGACACTTTCAAGTTACCAGGTATCAACTTTTTAAAAACTGATTTTGACTTAACTATTGATATCTTTGTCTTTTTGAAGATATTGTCATCAATTTAAGCTGTTGCAGTATTTTCTTAAAAACATTTTATTTGTGCTACATATCATACTGTTAATATTTAAGTTAAAAATAAATGTTAAGTATGTTGTCTTCCACTAGTTTGTTAAACTTTGTATTTTTCTTTACACTTGTTTGATATCTGCAGTGATAGCAATTTTATGTTACATTTTTAAATTAAAACTGGTAGTAGATAATTTAAAAACACTGGCATAGCCAGGGGCAAACTTTCAAGCCATGCTCCCACCTGAATCGCACCTCTTTCTCCACCCTGAATCACACGTTACTTCTGTCCTGTGCCCATGACAGGCGTGCGCTAAAACAGCTTACTCTGAATGTGCATGTTAAACACTTAGTCCAGTCCAGTCCACATGTCCCCCACATGAAACACACCTTCCACCTCACCTGAATCAAACCTCTTCTCCCCACACCACCTTTCATATTTGCCCAGACTCATAAACAGTGTGGGTTACCCACCCCCCTCCCCCAAAAAAAATCCTGGCTATGCCAATGTTTCAAAAGCTCCTTTAAAAATTAGGAGCAACTTGAATATGTAATAATATGTTCAAACCACTTCCAAACTGTGGACACACTGAGCAGTTTCGGTAACTCTATACACAAAAATTAAAGCTCTCACTTACCGGTAATATCTTATTTTATTATATGAATAGAGCAACTCTTCTAAGGCCAAATGGTTGGAAGATGATTTTTAATTTTAATTTTTTTTTTTAAATATAAGTTTCTTACTTGGGGTTCTTTTTTTTATGCTACTTGTCAAAATTAAACAAAATAATAAATAAAAATAAACCAAATAAATTAAAATATTCAAATTGTTAGCAACCATTGAATATAGGGTACAACATAAAGCATCAATCAGATCCACACACACACACACACACACACACACACACACACACACACAAACACACACAATCAGTTGCTATGGTTGCCAAAGCTATTTTCTAATAAAAAGGTGTAATGGCTATTTTACACTAGAAAGTAGATCACTTTTATTCATTCATTTTAGTATAAACATTGAAAGTAATGGGGAGTAAACATCTGATGGATGGATTTTATGCTCACCATTTCTATATATACATTTTTATGATCATTGTATAATGATAATCCAATATTTTGCCATTTCCATGAACTGTGTAAAATATGGTGATGTAAACATCATTAGTCCCAGGTGCATGTTAATGTGTATTATTTATTTATTGACAAAGTCAATGAACTATATTTAAAAAATAAAATTTCCTGCCAAAATATTGAAATAAGTCGGGGAAAAAGCAAACAGTATTACTTTATTGCTTTTTAATTATTGCATGTTGATTTTAGTTGAAACAATCAAAATATTTTTTTTTCTTTTAATCTTGTGATTTTATGCATCTGTTAAAAATAAAAATGTTGTGTATTACATGGTGTTTGAATTTATTTATTGTTTTCTACACTTGCTGGCTGTTTTACCATGCAAAGCAGGTTGGAATTTCCATAGGCATTACAAAGGATATTTCCCCAACACACACATGGTCATGCACATGCATGCATGCTCACACACAAACTAAAAATAATAATTCTAAAGCTGGTACATTTCCATTATTCTGTTTACAGCTTATAATGTTGCAAAATACCAACCTTTTCGGAGATGAGATACAGTACTATATTATCGGGTTTGCAAATGTTTGACTTTGTAATAGTAACACAAATATCAAAAAGTCTTGCATTGATATTCGAATGTTCTTGAGAACAACAATCCTAGATACGGTATGGTCCAACCTTTAACATGTGATACCATGTGCCATTGGTATGTTTCAACTGTTAAACATCTACCAGTGATATGATGCCACTTTTAACATGAAATGGATGTGGTTCAACCGTTGAACATGTATCAGTGATATACCACTTTTAACATGTGCCATGACATGGTTCAACTGTTAAAACATACCAGTGATAACACTTTTAATGTGCAATTGATGTCGTTCAACCTTTTAACATGTATCGGTGATAGATCACTTTTAACATGTGCCGTTTTTATGGTTCAACCATTAAACTCTTTCCATAATGCTTTTTAACATGCATTTCAAATATAAATTACATTGTTTTCCTTTTTAATTCCATCTCATTTCTTCCCAATTTGGCAAATCCCTTTCAACTTCTTTTGCTGTCCATTTCCACATCCCAGTCCTTGTCTCTCCAACCAGCTATCCACGTCACACACCTGTCATTTCCCATCAGCTTAGTCTGACCACTTGGGTAGTTACTTCTGGTATTGTTAAGAGGCATTACTACATGTATACTGGTGATGTCAGCCCATGGTGGGCGTGCCTGAACCGCAAGGATGTGGGCATGTTAATACAATTCCATGTATACTCCTCTACCAGTGGTCGTTAGTGCTGTGGGTCAGTCCAGCTTTATTAACTGTAGAGGCAGGACATAGCCCAGTCGGTTGGCCCATTGGGCTATTTCTCACTCTAGCCAGTGCACCACGACTGGTACATCAAAGGCCATGGTACATGTTATCCCTTGTTGTTAATCAAAAAGAGTAGCCTATGAAGTGGCAATAGCAGGTTTCCTCTCACTGTGTGGTCCTTAACCATATGTCTGACGCCATATAACCATAAATAAAAATGTGTTGAGTGCATCGTTAAATAAAAAATGTCCTTTCTTATACTTCCTTATAATTGTAGAAGATTAGGATGTCAAGTGGGTGCAGGTAGGTATACAGAGACTGCACTCATGAAGGAAGACAGAGTCCGAGGATAGCGACAGACGGGGTCGAAATTGGAAACGTGTTCTTTTTTAATATTAAGATACTGAGAATGATAGGCATAGAGTAATAGATGAGTAAGATAGCCACAAGAGACGAGCCAGCTTTGATGGGATTTGAACCACTGTTGGCAACTTGATTGTCCAGCAGCTTATACACTGGACCATGAAGCTGATGGAGAATTCAAATATTAATTCCCCAAATACGTGTTTGACAGGTAAATGTTTTAACTCCTTAAATAAAAATCATATTCAGACAGTTTGTAGCATGTTTTCGATTTCATTCTAAGAGAAACATAATTCATTAATATTAAAAAGAATTTAAAACAAAACAAAGACAATATTTAAGGATATATTTAAATGCAAAGTTCAGACACACATCAAACCATTCTTTGTGCTACAAGAGTACATTTCATACATAACAATGGTTATGAGTTTGGCACACACAACAGACAAGAGGAGCCAACAGGATGACTTGGTATCGGTAGTGTATACCAGTACTCAACTAACATCCAGTAATACATGACACGGATTATTCCACAAATTATTATACAGGTGGTGTACATGCATTTAAACAAAAACAATTAAATTTTTAAATTTACTGGATTTTTTCCCCAACTGCCAAAACAAATTGTTGTTTTGTTTGTTTAATGACACCACTAAAAGCACAGTGAATTGTATTCTCTGAACAAGATGTATGGGAACAAATTGCCTGCTTTCTCCCTGGAATATTTTCTGGAACAACCCCTATCACAGTTCATGAAGATCACAAGATAAACAAATAGTTCACAAAAGGTGGACTGCAGAGAAACCCTGAACACATGCACACAGCAAAGCCTAAGCAGGAAACTCACCTTAACTTAAAATACAATTTACATTTTCAGAATCCCAGAATCCCAGAATCTACTTAAAAACTGAGAACCAGATCAATGCAGCAGCATAGAAGTGCTATTTCTTTATTATCTTTAGCTTGTCCTGTAAGATCTATTGTCTGTCCCATCCCCGTAGGAAAAAAAAACCCACCCAAAATAATTTCAGTTTGTTTTGATGCAAGAAGAAAAGTAAAAGCGTTTTGGAAAAAATAAACAATTACTATATTTTTGTGTGCACTTTAGGAAATAATCTGCTCAGAAATAAATAACTAATAGTAAATTTCATAATATTAAAAAAGTTCCCTGTGGGATGAATTACAGTTGTATGTTTTACTATGTAGAAAAACTCATTCAAGAGTTATGAACCATCACAGTTGTCAACATTTTGTAAATTATTATTGCGATGAATCTAAATGTAATATATATATATAATAAACATAATAATAAAAAACAAAAAAACAGATTGCTTGGTGAAAGCTGCCTATAACAAAATGTAGAGCTTGTTATATCTAACCCTGAACTGTATGTATTAAAACAATGTTTTTATAAAAAATGGTCTTTGTTAATTAATGAATTCGAATGTTAATGTTGGATTTAAAAAATATTTTATAACAAACTGGAGAAAACTTTAGGGATGTTCGACCAGACCACTGCGTGGGGAGGGGGAGGGAATTGCACTTTGAGGACTGGTAATGTGAAAAGAAAATACCTGCTCAGCTCAGACAAAATACTGTATGCATTTATTGTAGTTATCTGTGGGATGGTGAATATAAAAAATCCCTGGCTACTAATGGAAACATGTAGCAGGTTTCCTCTCTAAGACTAAATGTCGAAATTATTAAATGTTTGACATCCACTGATGATTAATAAATCAATGTGCTCTAGTGGTGTCAAAATAAATGTCTTTTTGAAATTATCACACCAAATATGAAACATTTTTTTTTTTAAATGCTCAGTTCCAAGGTCAAAAGCCATCATTTTAATATTTAAATACAGACTAATTCACTTCACTTAACTGACCAACACGTAAATAATGCAATGGCTCATTTTTATTTTTTATTTATTAAATTTGTAACATTTGGTGCTATGAAGTTGGTTTTATTATTTAAAATCCTGTGGAAAATAAATCTAGCCCTGCCATATTTGTCTAATGTAATGAATAAACCAAGATGGATGGTGATAAATTTGGTTTTGAAGAAGAAGAATTTATCACTGATGTTCAGTGTTTATACTGATACCACAAGTGTCTGTGCAAGAATAAAATATCATTTTACTTTTAGAACTCTCAGTTCATAATGTGGATGTGGATGGCAACAGAATTGCAGCACTGGCAAGTGGAAATCACTCCCATTACAAGAATAATACTGAATGGAGTGAATTCCCCTTAAAAGCCTTATAAAAGCCAAGTAATAAGTGGATGACTATTTCAATAGTATTAAAATACAAATATAAAAAAACTATAACATCATCTTGGCCAATATGCTATTTGTTTTGTCCAAAACTAACATTTTACTGATAAATAACAAACAAAATTTACATCAAGACATCATAAAGATGAAAATATCTAAATCTACATTATTTGCCTATATGGTTGTGAAATATGAAACATTGGTATGCAGATAAATGACTAAATCTGAAGAAAGTTTATATTGATGAAAAATGCAAATAAAACATCAAATATTAATAGTAGAAATCAAGACAAAAGGTCTTATTATCTTGGTTTCTACCATGGCAGTGGTTTATTAGTGTTTTATGTTCATTAACACGAGTTTGCTACCCTCCATAACAAAGCTTCTATTACTTTAAGCTTTTCAGAAGTCAAACTTTACTAACAAAATCTAAGAACTCAATGTTTTACATGTCACCTAATTGTGTATATTATGGAGGTTTAAAAAAAAAACCAACATACGCCCCCACCCCCAACCACCCTAACCATACAGTAGTAAAAGTACAATGTGTTGTGATTCTACATGTATGCATATTTGAGTACAAAAACGAAATCAAGGTTTGATAAGTGTGACATTTTGATGGCATTCCATTGGAAAGAAAAACCTGTGTTGGTTCATGTGGAAGAAAACTATACAGTTTGATAGATATATGCAATGCTTCTGGCTTTAGCTAGTTTTCACATCACATGCAAGACAAAATAATCTTAAAGGGACATACCCTGGTTTTTAATCACTAAGGCATATTTTTTAACCATGAGAACTGTTTTTGATCTCAAATCAAATTTTGCTTACATTTTGTTTAGATTATCCATTTCTGTACATGCAAAGTGTTTTTGGTCATCCTGGTGTTCTTAATATCACAAAATGCATTTTTCATACTTATAAAAATGCACATGCAGCTGAGAAGTAACATTTATGGAGTCGAGTTTTAGAGGGTATTTCACCAATTCAAAGTCAGATACACCTGTTTCAATCAATTGTAAGTTTATCCAAATGTGTTACCAGTTTGTAGATTAACTAAACTTAGAGTGCATTTTCATGATCTGAAACTAGGGTCTGTCCCTTTAGTACAGAAATATAAAGCAAAGATTATTCTGTATTGATTTATTTCCTTGTTTTGGAATAAATACAATATTCTATCTTGTACAAATAGTAGTTTTTCTAGTTATGGCCAACAAAAAGTGCCTCAATTCATATATACATGTACTTCTTTCTTATCATAACTTTGTTTTTATATTCAAATAAAATATTTGTTTTTATAAGTATTTACAATCATTGAGAAATGTATTATTAATTTGCATTATTAAAAGATAAAATCTGATATAATATCTTTAATAAATCATCAATAAATTATTATATTTTAAAACGTCCTCCTTTTTTAAACATAAAACTGGAGTATGGGTAGGTTGGTAAATAGTAGGGTGAACTGACTGGGTCACAGAACAATATTAATTAAATATCTAAACACTTAAAATAAAAATAAAAAACAATAATTACACAATGTTTTTTGTTAATTCATTGCAAAAAGGCACAACAGTCCCGAGTAAACATGTACAACTAGATATTATTTTTAACACCATCAACATAATACATACAAGTATTGTAAGAAGTATCTAACATTGGATATACAAAATAACGCTGAATCAAATCAATATGCATGTAATTTTTGGTGCATATATTAACAGATATATATGAAAACAACAAGAGCACCTCAGTTCAAAATGACTTTTGCTTGTCAATCCCATCAAAAAACTATTGTGGGTAGGTTATAGCCTTGAGGTAAATCATTTACCCGAGGATATAAAATTAATATTCGTAACATGAAACAATCCCCTATTGTGATCTACTATCATGGTACTTGAAGCAATGGGATGTGCTGTCGTGTCTGTCAACAAACTGTAAATAAAATAATTGTTTTTGATTGAGGAGACATAGACAGACTGCTTCACTGATGGAAAAAGCATAGCTGGAATAACAGTATTTGGGACCTGTCCTTTTTTAATGGTTAATGAGCATTAACACGATCAATCACTGATGTCAGCAGAGTTAAAGCTTACAGGGATTTTTGTTATGACAACACTAGAGCGAATGCGTCCACTGAGGTGGTTCGATCCCACAACATAAGGCAAGTGTTCCTGCCCCTGGAGTAAGTAGGGATGAAAATGTTCCACATTTATCTGGAATTCCAGCTTTTTAGTATTTGCAGGTTTTATGCTATTTGTTAAAAACAATTCCTGTTCTCCATTAAAACTGATGGTTTCTGCTGATGCTTTTTACATCAATCCTAAATGGGTTCCGCTATTTTAGACCAATCTCAGTACCTGACCACTAATATTACAATTTCCAGATTTGTTTTTCTGAACCCACTTTCATCTCTGAATACATTTTAGCAACATCCATAGATTGATTTTTGAAACGAATGTCATATATATATATACATGTATATTATCTACAACAGGATGAGTTCCAGAAATAGTTTCTAATACAAATGGTCTTATAATTTTAGTAGAATTATATGAAATTCACTGCATTTTATGTTTTGTACAATGATGGTGCTCCTTCTCTCAGATGATATATATGAAGTCACAAGTATTGTGCTGTCTACCACTGGGTGACAAGACAATTAACACATGAAAAAGGTGCATTACCAAATAGGAAGATAGCCAGAACTTTTTTTAAAAGCACCTTTCACTAAACATTTTTATCTTTGTGGTAAAAGCAATAGATGTGATGACATATTTTCTTCACTAATGTTCCAGCCCAGATATACAATTGGTCTATATTGGACAACTAGTAACTGTAAACACCATAGGACCTGTTGCTAAAGGCTGGATGCCAAACATTGTTAACTAAAAATGAAAAACCAAAATTGAAATATAAATCTGATCCTGTTTAAACTGGTAGGAGACATGTTCAGTGACAGGAATCAACACTAATGTTCGTCAACTATTCAACTGGTCCCCGATGTGGTTATTTGGTTTAATGTGACACACATGAACCAGTCTAACGAAAAACATTCTGCTCACTCTGGCTGGACTAGGCCATGGAGATCCTTAAGTGTTAAGTGCTTTCCATTAATGTGATTTAACACAAGTATTTATGCGTGAAATTTTTTACTTTTTCTACATCTGCATTTTTGCTATACCAAATTTGATGCCATCGAAGTATAGTCATATGCCGAAAATAAATACTTTGTGTTACGACGTCACTGAAGAACTCACTGACTGAACTTTTTTTATAGTGTGCTGAAGATCCACATGTGGAATTGCGCATATGGAATAGAGATTATGTACAGTATTGATAAACTTGTGTGAAAAAATGCACAAAATTGCACACATAATCAAATCAATGGAAAGCAAACCTTAAACCTTACACTTGACAAAGACAACAGTAAAACAACAGTCAGTACATCTTAACACCAAATATACAACAAATCAAAGATGTCTGACAATTTGTTGTTCTAATAAATTAAACCACTTCTGTAGTTAACAAATTTCTACAACAGCACCCTGAGATACAACATAACATCATCATTATACCTGTTTATATTAATACTGACACAGGTGTACACAAAACAACATGCACCAAGCACATTACTAACTTCGTGTAATGGCAGGTGTACATAACGTGTGCTATATGGTCGGCCAATATCTCTCATTCACATGTAACACAATTTAATTTCTTTAATTTCTAAGTTTACAGGTAGAAAAGTGTCTATGAAAAGATTTCAAGAATAGGGTAGTCCAGTGCCAGTGGCTAGTATTTTTATTCTGGCCACACCCAACAACTAGGAAAAAAAAAGAAAAAGTTCACTCTTGTTTATAATCACTGTACATGTAGTGGCATTAAAATAACAAATGTGTACTTTCCACTTGCATAACTTCAAAACAAGAAAATGAGAAGATGCAAATAATATCAAACATTTCCTAACTGATTCCTGCAACATGTGTTAGCTCACAACCGTTCTATTAGTTTTAAAGTGAAACATAATGCTAGGTAGAGACTGTCACTGTCAAGACAAAGTTCGCCAACTCGACGGTTGCCTTGTAATAAGCACAACAACCAATTTACGATGGGTGCACTCAAGACTAACAACTAATTGGTCGTAAGAGTTGTATACAATAAGAATCAAGTTGTAAGAACGCTCAGACTAGCAACTGGACAGTCGTAGAAGTCATGGGAGCAGAAAGTTGGCCAAAACTGTCTTGTCAGTTGGTAGTTGGAGCCTAACATTAATCTAAAGATCTGTAGACAGATATACAAACAATGAGCCTGCAATGCATTTGAGATAGTGGCATACAGCATGTATCTAAACTGGTCTCTTTGTCTGGGGTGTAATTGAATAAAAGCTTAAATGTCTATCTAAGCTTGTATTCAGTGTATATCAACAGCTAAACCGAGGTTAGGAGAACTGCAAACCAAATTAAAAATTTCACAATCAGCACTTCAAAATGAATGGAAAAACATAAGTTATCTCTTAATAAAATAAACAAAAACTTCCAATATAATAGCTATACTTGCAAACTTGTAATATTGCAAACTACAACACTAAATGAATAATTAATTCTAGATAAAATTAAAACAAAAAATCAAAAACAACTAAGAACATCTATCTAAATTTAAAATAACTATGATAAATAACTATATTGAAAGCAAATCACAGCCAAGCTACATTTCTAATTAGAAAGAGTTTTAAAAAAAAAGGGGGGGGGGGGAATCGACATCAAAGTGATACATTTTTATACTGAATACCTTTATATCCCACAACAAATAAATACTAACAAATATATTACACCAAAAGCATTTACTCTCACTAAAGAATTTGTTTACATCTTTTTAAATATTTTATATCTTCACATTTATTCATTTACTGGAGCGGTGAGTCAGATATTAAGTTAACAAGAAAGCATTCTCCTTGCTAAAAATTCACTAAAACAAAAAACAGCATTATTTATTTTTATGCTGGGGGGTCATTAAACATTCATTCATTCAGCCATTCATACTTCTATAGCTGTTTTTAACCTGTAGGTAATGAAAACAAATGCATTATTATATTGCTTACTGATGTTTGGTTTTTTCATTGCATTCATTTCTTTCCCCCAGTACTTCGAGATAAAACCAGATGCATTAATAAAAAAATGCATTTTAGTGTGTATCTGTTCCACAGCAATAATAGTATGACACACTATTTCCCCCAATTTCTGAAATATATAAAAAATAAAGCTAATACAATTCAATAGTCCGTCCCATTCTTCCAAAAAAAGGTTTTTGTAAATAATTTCAGTTTGGTTTGACAAAAAAAAAAAAGTAAAAATGTTTTGGAAATAACAAAAATATACTATTTTTGTGTGCAATTTAGAAAATAATCAGCTGAGAAATAAATAACTTGTAGTAAATTCCCCATGGGACCAGTATTAGCAGTGAATATGTATAAAAAACACCTTAATACTCCTGAAGTTGAGAGACAAAACTACAAGAATGACACACTAAATGCTGTTTTGAAATAACCTTTGTACATATGTTAGAACAAAAACTTATAGATTTGTTAAAACGTTATTTTTCACATATGTGCATTAAGGTAGACCAAATAATTGGCAACTACCTTTGTTTAAAAACTGTATCACACATGAATGAGAATTAACAATTTGGTAAAAAAAAAAATTATAAGCAAAATATCCACAAACATGTGGGGGGGAAATGTGTGGTTGACATAACCTTGCTAATAAAAGGATGAATATTGGCACTAGAATATCTCTTTAAGATGTCGTGAGTATTCAATTACAATTCAACAAAAATAGATGCAACACATCAGGTTATGCTTTTACACGACATGTAAAAATATCTTAAAGATGTTTAATGTTATGCATTATATGACTTGAAAATATCAAACATGTTTAATTTTATACATTACATGTGATATAAATATGTTTAATGCTATGCATTACATAACATGTAAAATATTTTGAACATGCTTCACATATTTTACACAATATGCAAACAATATAAAACGTGTTTAAAATGTTATACTCATTTACATGACATGCAAAACGTATTTAACATGTGAAGTTTGACTTGACATGTAATATTTTTAAAACAAGTTATGTTATATATGATATGTCAACTGCATGTCTTTAAAATATGTGACACTGTGTGACAAGGTACCGGTCTGTATGTATCATAACACACACTACCACACTGTAGCAGATATTTTTCATTCCATCAAAGGTCAGGATGTAATATGAACAGTGCATAGGCACCAAAAGATGGAAGCAATGAAGGGAATCAGCTACATATTAATTAATCTTTTAACTGCTCGGCCAATCTATTACTTTCAACGCTGGGGGTGGGTGGTGGTGGTGTGTGGCAGTGCCCGCCTATACATATTAATTCATCTTTTTAACTGGTCAGCCAATCTATAATTTTCAGCATTGGGGGTGCGGGGTGCAGCAGTGCCCGCCTATACATATTAATTCAACTTTTTATTGGTCAGCTAATCTATAATTTTCAGCATTGGGGGTGCGGGGTGCAGCAGTGCCCGCCTATACATATTAATTCATCTTTTTATTGGTCAGCTAATCTATAATTTTCAGCATTGGGGGTGCCCACCTGTCTTCTCCTTCTGATCATGGGTATCTGCAGGAATGTTTTCAGGGAGGGTCAAGACATTTTGGCACATAATGAAGTACAGGCATGGTATGGGGCTGACTGACTGAATGTTTTGCCAGGTGTTGAGAGACAATTTGAAAAACTAGATGTTCTGAAATACAGCTTCCTTATAACACTTTTCAGATGCATTTTTCACCATGTATAACATATGTACCTGTACACATTGTAGATATGTTGGACATATTACACAACACAGTCCAAGTGTTGGATCAAATGAAGTAATTAGCTACAAGGAACAATTGTATAATCCTAATTTGCTACAACTGCAATCATAAATATCATGTATATTAATAACAAACAATTTTGCAAAATATTATTTTCAAGTTACTATGCAGGGGCCTTTTTCACAAAGCTCTCATATATTACTATTAGGCTCTGCTGGACAACAAATCATCCTCTTTGCAACTCTTTTAGCATTGCACTGCCAGATGGCAAAGTTGCAAGAGTTGAGTGAATTAGGCCCCAGGACTGTATTAAAACCTTCAGTTTAACTGCTTTGACACCATTGGTCAATTACCTTTTACAGAAATTCTAAAGGGATTTGGTACCTTAGTCCTGTGGAAAAATAGTTTTAATTTGATGTTCTAAAATACCAGTAAAATTCATCATGGCAAATGCTGATAAAAATGCCAATATTATATTTTATTTTATATATAAAATGTAAAGATAACACATATTTTGATTGATGAATATGTAAAAAAATTGAAGTCTTTGTAACCCCCGCCCCCGTTCCCCACATGACCATGCTTCTGATTTCTGATGCCTATGCAGAATAATGGTAGATAGTGCTGTTATTTTACAATTAGTTTTTTTGTGTGTGTGTGTGTGTGTGTGTGTGTGTGTGTGCTGCTGATGTAAACAGCAGAATGTTTACCATGGTACTTTGAGAAATGAATTATTTAAACAATATGCTAATGACTTGCAATATTTCTATTTGCAGCACTTTTTGCACACTCAGACTTATGATTTCTGATTTGTCTCAGTCCTTCAAATAAAAACTCAAGAGAAATTTTAACAAAATAGTTAATGAACACAATTCTTGAACTGACTTCATTGACACGCAATATGTATAATAAAAAAATAGACAAGTTTGTTCCTTGTGAAAACTAGCAAAGAAAAAAATTGTTGCCTGGTAGACAACCATAGTGTAAACCAGTCCATTTGATCAATATGCTATGCCCAATGTTATGTATTTGGAATATATTTAGAATAAATTTCATTTTCCTAGACAAAAACAACCAGAATCATAGCATTTCATATTATTTTGGTTTCTAAAATGTGTACAAATGAACAATCGTTACATTTAATGGTCCAACCAGTGCAAAACAACTGATATGACAACTGTCATGACATATGTACCATCATAGGAAAATAAAAATTAACAAGATCCCTTTCAGTTAACCTAAAAGATCAAGACAGAGTTAAGTAGTGGATTAAACAATGTGCTACGAAACAATGGCTAAAATATTATTTATTGTGCGTTTATTAATACTCAGTTCAAAACCATGGGTTGTTTTTTTTGCATTCTGATCCTGATTCCTACAGCCATTACAAAATTCAATATACTGACTACCGTAATTCCTTCAATAAGTTGCGGCCTCCAATAAGTGCCGAGTCTGTAACACTTTGCCGGGTAAGACAGCTGAAAGCTAATTACTCTCGAAAAAATAAAGGCAGGGTCTCCAATAAATGCCGGTCTTCAATCAGCGCCGGGTCTGCGACCATTTTGAAATGAATAAGTGACTGGGGAACTTATTAGAGGAAATACGGTATATATTTTGGTCTATTATATAAGTGGTAACTTAACAATATACAACAAAAGAAAATACACAGTTCTACTTGAATCTGATGTTTCTAACCCAAACTTAATCTGGTAAATCAATCTCGTAAATCAATCTGGCACACATTTATGAAAATGTATATTTGTTACTCAAGAACAGAATAAGGCAATAAACAAGGAAATTAACAACAAAAAACAGTTACTATCTACCCATGTATATGGTATGTCAAAATGTCTCAGTGATGATTTTGTTTCATGGTTTTTTCACAAACATTATTTCAAACCTGAAAATCCTAGGCGACTAAAACGCCACCAAAACAGAAAAAACCAGGTGAAACTGGCCTGGAGAAAAATAACCATGACTGCCTAAAAGTATGATGAAACCTGCATAGTGTGATTATTAATATTAATGGTTACTAGGTAAATAGTACAGAACAGAATATAAGCAAGACCTGGCCCCATGCTTATAAACCTTAAAGTCTAGACTTTAATAAAGTCCAGACTTTAACGTCATGGCAACGCCATTCAAATAACATTACGTTAAAGTCTGGACTTTATTAAAGTCTAGACTTTTAAGTTTTATAAGCATGGGCCCAGCGGTTCTTATGTTCTCAACGTTCAAACTTAAAAAGAGTCTGTACTCGAATGGCATGTAATGTGTATAGCATTAAAGTGTAGACTACCTTTAAGCTTGGTGTCATGACTTTCAAATTAAGGTAGTTTTTGTCATTAACTCAAACAAAAATTAAATTCACAACACTTAATTATCAACAATATCAAATAATAACAACATCTGTTTTCAACTGTCCTGAATCTAAGTCGTTACCACTCTTTACCCAGCATGCCTTGCAAAAACAAAAAGACCAAACAAAAAGACACCCTGATATTACATTAATGGAAGGAATCATTATTATTGGCCTGTCAATTTTACCACTGAATGGACATCAGCTACTTTCAACTCTGACTACATATAAATAAGAAAAACAAACATGGGGACGTCACTCCGGGTCACTCTCGCCGTCGCTGGAGAAGTTCTGTGATGACAGGCTGGTCTGGTGGGGTGGGGGGATCACGTGACTCAGCTGTCGGTAGTGGTCAAGCCACTCGTCCACCATCTGTTTGACGAGCAGAGGCCGCTTGCCGAGTTTCTGCAGGGCGACGAGGATTCCTCCCTTGGTGACACAGCAGTCCAGCCATTCGTTGAGGAGACTGTCTTCTCGACCAACCTGAAACACACACAAGTGCAAACTGCTGTTAAAAAGTCACAGACTCTAGTTTCAACATGTGAAAATTAACACAAAATCTAGTTAATCTATAACAATGTAACACATCTGGATATGGTTACAACAGAGTGAAACCAGAATCTGTGTTGTTAAAATGGGAAAAAATACCCTTAAAGAGTAGGCTAGAAGCATGTCTTCATAATCATTACTTCTCAGAGGTACATGCAATTTTTAAAAATATAAAATAATGCATCTCATGGTGTTAGAAACACCGGGATAACCAGATGCACTTAGAACATACAGCAACTAAATCTAAGTACCGTAATATTCAAAAACAGCTCTAATAGTATAAAGTAGTGCTTAGTCTGTCATTTTAATTACTCGTCAGCTATTGGATGTCAAACATTTGGTAATCCTTCAAAGAAAAATAGATTTCTCGTTCTAGCCAGTGCACCACAACTGGCATATCAAAGGCCGTGGTATATACTACTCTATGTATGGAATGGTGCATATAAAAGATTCCTTGCTGCTAATCGAAAAAATAGTAGTCCATGAAGTGGCGGCAGTGTATTTTCTCTCTCAATATATGTGTGGTCCTTAACCATATGTTTGACACCATATAACTGCAAATAAAATGTGTTGAGTGTGTTGTTAAATAAAACATTTCTTTAAAAAAAAACACTACATTTTTCTATGAGCAACAAGGGATCATTCATAGACACTTTATGACAGAAAGGTCAGCACATACCATGGCCTTTCATATACCAGTTGTCAGGCATTGGTTGGGATAAGAAAAAACCTAATCACCGCCTTACTAACAGAGCTAAATAATGCCCACATTTAGAAGAACAAAAATCTATCTGGCTAATACATGAACTGTTCCAGCAATAAGGTACTAAATTTATCCACCAAAATTATGAAGAAATACACTGAAAAACCAATCCACATACCTCTGACCCTGTTAGAAAATGAACAGGTAATCTTTTGCCTTCACTGTCAACTAAGGGGAGGTAAGCCGTTTGACCATCATCATTTGAGTCGATATCTGCACCAGCTCCAATAGTGTCATCAGTGTCCGTTTCCATGGGAACAAGGGCAGAAAAATGACCACGGGTGTATCCAAGGGCTATTGGTGTTTTCCAACAAAAACTCTGCTCCCACAATAGAGGCAAATACACACCTGCAACAAGAGGAAAATACTTCATGTGGATGGACAACCATCAGATTAAAAACTACTCCTTACATGGTGATGAAATTGTGAAAAATATATGATTTCGTGTGCAGTGAAATATAAACTTACTTTCTTCAGATTAACTCTCCAAACTGCATTGCAATTCATAAAGATACACATGGTTAACATCACAAGAATTCTGTGTAATTAAATGTCTTCCTTTATTTTGGTGTCAATAATAGTTGCATTTATAGATGTCTAATCAATACATTAAAATATTTCTAATGTAAACTCATGATTTAGGGTTTTTTTAAACTTAATTTTAAAGACTAAACATTAACAAAAAGGAGTTTAATATGCATTGAGATTCATAGATGCAACTATAAATCAAGTTTCAGTGATATAGGATTTACAGTTTGTGAATAATGGACCTAAATGCAAACACTTAACACTGAGATAAATGCTAAAGTACTTTAATTATTTTTTATTTTTATTGTAACATGCATCAAGGTGCATCTATAAACCAAGATTCATTGAACTAAAAACAAAAGTTGATGCTGTTGTTGAGAAATTATTATCCAGATCTTTCTCCTTTTGACTTCATAAAATCAAGAAAATATTTAATTAGTGAATTTTATCTAATAGCAATTGTATACAATCCTAAAAGGTAATAACCATTCTCAGGGCTTCTATAAATTTTTTTTATAAAATCCACTAGCCATGGGATCAGTAATTTTAATCAATTTTAATCATTTACTAGCCACAATTAAAAATCCACTAGTCCTACTTTACTAATGGTAATAATTGGATATGTCACCTAAAGAGGGAGATAGAGCTTAACAACACCAAGAAGGGGTGGGTTGGGAGTGGGGTCAGGATATTCATATTTACAAAATAAGATTAATATGCAGCATTTGACTAAAAAACATTTCACTAGCCGTCAAGCATGGCAATAGAACTTATTTACTAGCCCAACATTAAATATCACTAGCCACCTGAGTGGGGCTACCATAATCTAAAATCCCTGCATTCACTACAAAAACATATTACCCACATTGAATATCACTAGCCACCTGGGTAGGGCTACCATAATCTAAAATCCCTGCATTGTCTACAAAAACATATTACCCACCACCCTCCTCCACCCAACACATAATGCTTTAAATACTGATGATTCTCACACAACAGTATTTTAATTTCAGACATGAAAATAACCTTAGAGAACAAAACTCCAAAGTATTGGGAGATATTGTGAGGTTTTTTCTTTCTTAAATAACAAGAACAGAAACAGTTTTCAAGTGGCACTAAAACCATATGTTATTTCAATTTTGTAATCTAAAAAGTTAAATGAAATATACTGCTGAGGGCATGTTTGATTATTATCTCTAGGTGTTAATAACTTGTGTAAAATAAAATACACACCCTCAAATTTTGCAAAGCCTATTGTTTCTCCCCTAAAGCTCTTGATATATTTCACTCCATACACAATGATTGGACGGCGAAGAATGTGCGACAGAGCAAAGATATGTGTTTGTTCCAGTGACGCTCCTGCAAAAAGAAATAAGTATTAAGAAATGTCTTCTTTTTAATTTCATGTTTGTCTACAACTATAAATTCTATTTTTCATTATAACATTTCAAAGTCGAATATGGAAAAAAGAAAGCTATTATTTACAACTAAAAAGGAAAAATACAGTGATTGTCAATGAAAACAAATTATTTTAAAGGTTGGCCTTTTTATTATATGTCAAGAGACTAGCTTCTTGGTAAAACTAGAAACAGAATGAGTTCAGTAAATGCTTTATCTACCTAAAGCAGTGTTAAACTGTTAAACATTTAAGTACAAGGTATAACAAACCTACTGACTTAAAACTCGTACAACATTTTTAGAAGTCTGGATTTTTATTCTTATAAAACAGCATGTAATTTGAGTCCAGGGTTCAATTTTACAAAACAACTATGAGCCTAGTTTAGCATATAAATGTACAAAGGAAAACCAATTCTTACAATTATAAACCGTAGAAATAATAGATAGTTCTGAATATGCTTAAATCATTTGCATCTAGAGCTACCGTATCATTTTCTCTGTGAAATGGATGCCAAACACATGTGAAAGTAACCGTACAGTGTTTTGTGAAACTGGCTCCAGATTCTTTAAGACCAGACACTACACTACATCAGTTTTAACGGCTGAGTCGCGATTATTCTACCTGGCCCGAATGTCAAGTTTTGATGACCTGAGTAGTGATTACTGTACATACCTGGCTGACTGGCCAGAGACAAGAGTAGTTCCCAGTCACGCTGCCACTGACTTTCATCCAGTGAGAAGTGGAGAGACTTTGCCTGCATGGACTCATATTCTTTCCAGCGTGGGTAAAATCTGGAAACCATATATAGGTAACCGAGATATTGTCTTTAAAATATTTAATACATTCTGTCACACAAGTATTCTGAATACTGCACATCTGGTGTGACTTTCAGGGGCTGATATTGTCTTCAAAATATTTAATACTTGGTATATTTTTTTATTTATGTAACAAAAAAATCAACCTCCACTGAGGGGATTCGAACCACAGACCCTCAGTACGAGAGTCCAGTTCTCTACCAACTGAGCTAATAGGGAAATTCCCACTAGCTACTGCCAGTAGGAGCACTTTATACCAACACTACTACATTTATGGCAACAGATCTTAAAATGGATGGATGGATACTGCCTATGTACTGAATGTGAATTTGGTAATACTAGTACTTAGTATATTAAAATAAAGTGGTTTAATCTATAATAATTAATTTGTTTAAATACATTATATAACTGTGAAGGAATAAATCCCAAAACACCCAGATTAATTATAATGAAAACAGTAAACAGAACAAATCTTACGTCATAGCCCCCTCGCTCAGGCTGTCTGCCATTGCTCGCCTCAGTCCATTGTCCATATCAAAGATTCCCCATGTGGCCTGTAGCACCGAGTCCAGCAGACAGTCTCCGGCTGTCCGGTTCCACAGTGGGTAAAGTCGGCTGCCAAGACGATCACAGATTTCTATACTCCAGTTCACAATGTTTTCCTCTACTTCTAACTCTGAAACAGAAAGGTGAGATGTTTTCAATGTTTCAAATAGGACAGTTATTTTCTTTTCAACATCACCTGTCCTCCTCATAACTAGTGCATATTCACTATGGTTAGTAGACTGGTCCGAACATCCCAACAGCCAATGGGATGGCTTAAATTCTTCCACTGTGTACCCCTTCCTGTTTATCAGTTTATACTACAAATCACTGAACATGGTCTATTTATTCAAAGCACATTCATTTTAGGACTCATATTACAAATAATGTAATATGAACACATTTTCATAGTATAATACACAGGTGAAAAAATCCCCACTTTCCTGGACAGACAGCTCAGATAGCTGAGGTGTATGCTCAGGACAGTGTGCTTGATCCTTAATTTGATATAAGCACGGAAATAAGTTGAAATGAAAGTTACAAAATTACATATTTTTATATATAAATACTCATGTATACAAAATGCACATTTTTCTGAATATTTTAGCATTGCTGCCAATGAACATGGTATGTACTGTTCTGTCTGTGAAAAACGTTTGAGTTGTTTAACGACATCACTAGAGCATACTGATATATTAATCATCAGCTATTGGATGTCAAACATTTTGTCATTTTTTAATTCTGACTTGTAGTCAATAGATGAAACTCGCAACATTTTCTTAAATTAATGCAGCAAGGGATCTTTTAAATGCACTTTCCCACAGACAGGAAAGCACATATAATGGCTTTTGACCAGTTGTGGTGCACTGGTTAGAATGAGAACAAACATCAGTTGAATGGATTCACTAAGGTGGTTCGATACTGCGATGCAAGCACTTAAAGCGACCACTCAACTGACTGAGCTAAATTCCACCCGTCTGTGGTAAGTATGAATAGCCTAATATAATTTATATTTAAAAATGGGGCACTGTTAATACGAAGGTGGTCTGGGGGATTAAAATACACATTTGAGGGCTCAAACCTTGCTCAGGTGTTAAAATATAGTATTTTTAGCTTTCTGAGTACAGTAAGTGGGGCACAATCACCTCTGCACCTCCCCTCCACATCTGTTTAAGTCATATATAAAGAATACTACATGAGCGGTCATTAGATACCGTTTATATTACAAGTTGTATCCAATGAGTTAAAGCAAGTTGGATACGTTTTTAAACAACATGTTGTAAGATAAATGGTATGTAACAGACACGAATCTAGTATTCTATATCTTACATATCTTCAGAAAACAAAAAACCTACATACAATTCTAGTACTTATAGTTAATTTGTACATTACAGAAAAGTCAATTTCAGGTTAACTGAGTGATCGATTCTATCATGCATTTTTTTCAATGGATAATATGGTATTGTTGACCTGGGACCTGATTCACAAAGTTCTCTTAGGCTCTGTTAGACAACAAAGCATCCTCTTTGCAAGTCTTTTAGCATTGCACAGCGAGATCACAAAGTTACAAGAGTTTAGTGAATTAGGCCCCTGGTCATCACACAGGAGTAGCCAGTCATATGACTTTAAAAACGTTAGTGCACATATGTGTGTTAACACTGTGTTATCAAAAAGAGCAAATGACGTTTTCATCAACGGGTGTATAAGAAATTCAATATACTCACCATTCTGGACCTCCCTGTCTAATAATTCATCAAAAAGTTGACCGTGAACATGTCTAGGGAGATCTTCAATATCTGAAACATAAATAAATTTGAGTATAAAACATTTCTTCACCCATCTAAGGACCAAACGAAACTGTTAACAACTACCATAAATTACTCTCCTACCTTTAATTACAGGGCTCTCGCTGTTGGTAGCCAAATTAGCCATTGGCTACATTTGACAAAACATGGCTAATACAATTTGCAAGTGGCTAAAATTCTGGCTAAGCCATTTTCTATCTTCTGATGTGAACAAACTGTTACATAATCTATCCGACACTTTAAACATAATAATAATACCAAATATTCAGTTAGCGTAATAACGATCTCGCGACCAGTAACGAGAAACAATGTCATCCAGAATACAGCATAGGCCTAATGAAGTTTGCTTATTTTAATAATCACGGTTATTAATTTTAACGGCATGCATTCAACATGTATGAAATCACAGTCTGTAACTTTTTATTTTAACTTTGTAAAGTCTTTGAACCAAAGTAATAAAAATAGACCAACAATGCGTGTTAATTTGAATACGCATGCCAGTTCAGGGCCGAAAGACATTTAGGCTATCCAAAGAGTTGAGTTCAGCCAGACCGAGTGAAAACAAAATGTTCACTAGACTGGTTTGTGCACTTCACGTTAAATCAAATGGACACGATGGACACCAATCAAATAGTTCATACACGTTAGGAAGAACGTTCACTGGCTGAACTGAGCACAGCTCTCAATGAGAATATATGTCACGCTTCACTCAGCTGACATCCAAGTGTCAAAGAGACAGCTTTGCAGACATTTAAACAATCCGATTACACAGGAGTAGATCTCGATGTAAATTTGTAGAAAAACATTATCTGTTCGCATCAATGAATACCTAACTGCAGTTATTTCTCGGTCTTTGTTAATTGTGTACCCATGGTCGGGAGCATGCATGCAGATCGCGATCGTGAAAAATGAACATGCAGTATTTATACAAATTGCAGTTAAATGTACACTGAATAAAATTAGTTTACAATGTTCATATTTGTTAGATACAGAATTTGTAAGTCTGTGTGAGGTGAAATTTTTATTTTTTATTATTTTTTATTATATAAATAAATTGAATATAATGGTGAAGTGAGCATTCTTAGCCTAGGACTTTTACAAGCAGAAATCACAAGCATTTAACACGATGCTCAAATAAACAGCAACAACATGTCGCAAATTATGAAATTGTTGGGGATGGGGAATTGATGGGTTACTTAAAAAAAAAAAGTAATTCAAACTAACAAAGATAGCTAATTCAAGAAATAATGAGCTCTATATTTAAAAAAAAAAAGGTCTCAAATATTTATTTGGGGGGAAAAAAGGAAGAAAGAAAAAAGCAACACCCTCCATAAACATCCACCCGCTTCCACATTTCTGTATGTTTGTTAATTTAATGTCATAGTCCTTAGAAGTTGGGGTGGGTGTATGGGGTACTGCCTTCAAACTGAAAATAATGCAACACACACACACACACACCACCGCTGGAAAATCTAAGTAATATACATGTATTAACTGCCCCTACCCCTGTTGCTGTCTTTGATTTTGATCAAGTAATATGTTTTTGTTATTCCAATTTATTCCAATATTTATACAAGTAGCTGTAAAAGATGCATTTTCATATTCATATATAAATATTCTATACAGCACTAGGTAAAACAATTTTGGGTAAAGCATTTTAAATATGGCTAATAAAAATTCCATTTGGCTAATATTTTGGCTATAGGTATTTTTGATTCAGGGTAAAATTAATAATCTTTAGTGGTATATTTAAACAAAAAATAATTATAAAAATTAATATGATGTCATCACGTTATAACAAGTATTTAATGAAAAAAGTTTTTTTTTAAGACAACAGAACAACAACAAAAATCCCAGAATAGTCCTGACATAAGTAGTTG
>JAECMU010108464.1:0-14259 GCA_016106625.1 Dracogyra subfuscus
TTCTTCAAAGAATTCAGATAATGCTGATGATAATGTTAGCGACTACTCTTCACCTGTTTAGTTTTTCATCAAACTGACCTTAAAATGAAGAATACTTTTCTGTATCATAAGTAAGATGGTTCAAGGCTGATTTTGTTCTGAAAGGTCCAAATGTTGGTTAGTAAGTAAGAGACTGTTGGTATCCAATATTACTTATTAGTGATTAGCCACAGTATGTCAGTGTGGCTGCCCATCTTCTTCTTCTTATTAAAAGAATCCTTTATATGTGTCCATGTGGGACAGGGCTATTCCACACGAGGGTACTTAATTTGTTGTCAGGGACGAGGCTTGCCGAGTCCCTGACATCAAGTTATGTACCCGAGGGTGGAATAGCCCTGTCCCACATGGATACATAATGGAGGATTATTTTTCTCCCATCCAGTAGATAAAAAACAAACATTTTGGGAAAACATGAAAAACCTACATTTTTTTTTTTTAACTTACAATAAAATAATCATAACCATTGAAAAGATCGTACCCAAAAATGGTTTATACTAAAAGTATAAACCGAAAATGATAGTATAATTTCATTATGACAGCAGGTTTCCTTGTTTTTATGAAATATAAAAAGTATTTTTTGCGTCATTTTGCCGTTTACATGACGTCACCCAATGTTAATATCAGCGCAAACAACGGAAGTCACGTGGTCATGTAAGATAGATTTATTCCATGTGGGCTGACGTCATGGAATGGGTCTGTCTTGCGTGGCCAGGGATGGGAGAAAATTATTTCCATGCATACATCCATTTAAGGGTAAGACATAGCCAAGTGGTAAAGCACTAGCTTGATGCATAGTCAGTTGGGATCAATCCTCATTGGTGAGCCCATTGGGTTATTTCTCAATCCAGCCAGTGCACCACAACTGGTACATCAAAGACCATGGTATGTGCTTTCCTGTCTGTGGGATGGTGCATATATAAAAGATCTCTTGCTACTTAAGGAAAAAAGTAATGGGTTTCCACTCTAAGACCATATGTCAAAATTACCAAATGTTTGACATCCAATAGCTGATGATTAATAAATTAATGTATTCTAGTGATGCCATTCAACAAAACAAACTTTTTACATCAAATTAAGGTTCAAGGACACTGAGCTGGGTACACACCTCAGCTATCTGGACTGTCTGAGAGAGAAGTCGTTGTAGTGGTCTTATATCTACCCAGTGAGTTGTTAAACTCACTCTGGGTGGCAGCCAGTACTGGGAGGTATATTACAGTATGTGCTGCATCATCTATACAACAGTACAGTAATGTTAGTGTATTTTTTAACACTGTTGAGTATGTTTTATTTTAAAACTATATTTGACTTACATTTACTATATATTGACAAGCATTGATTGATTATAAAAAAATAATTACTTTGTCTTTTAAAAAACCCACAAAAAAACTTAATATCTAAAAATAAAATCATAAACAAATGGTGCATTCATTAAAAGAATGTTTATGTACTTAGTGACATATAAAATTCTGATTTAGTAAAATCTGGAACACCTTTCCAATAGCTGTGATCGACCCTTACCTTATTACTTCCTGTGGTGATTATTCAATAAACTTCCCTAATTTACCAGAAGGAAATGCAGGTTTGTGTATCTGACAGGTTTGTGTTGGTGCACGACATCTATTATGATGGCTAATTGAACCACTATTTACCTTGGGGAAAAGTAAAAAAAAAAAACTCAATTAACTATTCAATAATAGAAGATACATTAACCTTAGCCATTAATAAATAAATGATAGCACTGTAAGTTTGTTATTCCATCGTCTGCTTGTGTTAACTCTACAGTTTCAGCAAAATTGATTTTAAAAAACAAAATTCTCAGTGTAAAACCACAAGGTAACATTCTTAGCATTTTGTCAATCAACTGTCAGCATCTTCAGGAGAAAATAAACCAGATGGAATTTCATGTCACCATCATGTTAAAAGTACAGTATTGACAGGGTTTGGGATCTGATGATTTGTACAAATCACTATCCGGTATTATTTGTGCCCAATCAGTTTATCTGGAGAGGACTATCAGTTTTGTCTCTGTCATTCTGTCTGTCTGTTGCAAGATGCTTCAAGATATTTTTGTGTATAGCTTTATCATGTACAATTACAGATCAAGTTTGACTTTCATTGTGATTTAACCATTTTTCACAGATTTAGCAGTACTCTCAGAATGTTTGGTGTAACAAAAACTGTTTCTTTATTTGTACTGATATTTCTAATAATAAGAAACACACAACAACCGGCTCCAATGGTACATGAATATTTTATGGCTGGCAGATGCTTGAATAATATCCCATTACACGTTTCCACTCAGAATAATTGCAAAGATCAGTGGGAGGATGTAAGACCACTACATAAACCTCTGTCTCACTAATGAATCCAAATACTGTAAATTGTAAACTATTAGCTCATCTTAAAATAAAAAGAAATCCAAATATGTGACATATTAGCAGCATAATTTGAATTAAAAAATGTTTTTATCCCACTACCCGTTTTCCTTTTTCTCATTTCTTCCCAATTTGGCAACTCCTCCTATCTTTCAACTTCTTTCACTATCCACCTCCATATCCCAGTCCTTGTCTCTCCAGTCACAGCATGTGCTTGTCTCTTTTGGCTATTTGTGCCATTTAGTAGCATAAATCTTAGTGAGATCATCATATCTGGGCCCGTGCTTATAAACCTTAAAGTCTAGACTTTTATATAGTCCAAACTTTAACGTAATGCTATTTGAATGGCATCGCCATGACGTTAAAGTCTAGACTTTAAGTTTTATAAGCGCAGACCATAAACTAAAAAAGGAAGCTTAACCTGTAGGATTTGCTAAAATAATACTTTAGATCTATTTTGACATTATGAAGCTTACAGACAACTTACAATTAGATGACAATTACAGTAATGTGTATGCTAACTAATTACTGTTGTTTGCCATCCTTTCAGTTTAATCAATAGCAGATAACCAATGTTGAATGGTCAGTTAATCACAGACAAAATAATCGCACAAAAGTTTTTGGTATAGTCTGTTGTACTTATCGTTAACTTTAACATCATAAAATATTAGCGTCTTCATTGCCCTTGCTAAATGGGCTCAAATATGATGCTTGCTAACAGTTCCTGATTTACAGTAAAGGATGTGCATGTTTGAACCAGTAATGGATATAAGCACATATATACATTAAAATTAAACGATGAACTGAAAACTGTTATTAACTTATGAGACTATCTTTAAAGATATGGACATTTTGTTCAAGAAAGGGTCCAATATAAATTCAATAATTAATAGTGCCTAGGATCGATTTTTCAGTTACTTTCAGACATTTTTAATTATTTAAGGATTGTCTGTTATTTCTTTTACTTTCATCTGGGTATGAACAAAAATATCATCCACAAACTACTATTCACATGTAAGCTTTTTTTGTTAATATCCAGATGAATGTAAAATTCTTATAATTAAATTTGAAACATAGTAACTAATAATAACTCATGTACTGAAAGTTCATATTTTATTTTAAATAATTGTTTGTGGTCTACACAATAATGCTCAATAAGACAAAGTAACAGTATAAAGTGACATGGTATGACATTCTCTGACAACAGAAATGAATAAACTCATGTTGCTATGGTTGGACCAATGGTATGATGTTATATTGTAATGAATGTAACAGAAATTTAATTATATAATATAATCATCTGTAAGTTCTTAACTACTAGTAATTATCTACTAATTAAAGTTGTTGAAAAGAATGACTGTTTTTAATAACATAGTGGCAAATTGTTCATTTAAGGACCAAGTCAAACAATGTTTAGTGGTAAGCAGAAAACAAAACATCAGGTTTGCGGTCTAGACTATTTTGGACATGTATTATATGCTTTTATCCATATTGACATGTAAACAACCTGTTGCAGCTTTGTGGAAGTAGCAGGTTTATCCTCTCTATTTGTTGAGAAGGCATCGAAATCACCATGTATGTATGTTAGACACCAAATAGCTGAACTTCAAAAATGTGTTTTTCCTTTCCTTTATTCTTATACATTGTATAATCAAATACTACAGTCAGTTGTGGTGCACTATGATCAATTCCCATCAGTGTATTTTTTAGCTATTTTTCATTCCAGCCAGTGAATCATGACTGATATATCAAAGGCAGTGGTATGTGCTGTCCTGTCCTTTCTATTAATGGGTTGTCATGCCACGACCAAAAGTGGTCAGGCCGTTTCTAAGGGTCCTATGGGCCGCCTAGGGAGACACTACAGCATCACCGAGGTTTAATTAATGAGCTACTCTTGATTCCTAAAATCAAAACCTATAGCAGCTCCAGAACTTTCTTTTTTGGCTGACCGTTCAAAAACTGTGCCAAATTCCTCCAACAAAATTGCACACCTTTTCTCTCTGGCATATTAACTGCTCCATTAAAAATTCCATAGCACCCATCCCCTCCTGCTACTGATCTTGATCGGACTGCTGGTGCTCCCTTGCACCTGCCAGTGCAGGTGGTCCCTCCTCTCCCCACACCTTTCCTGTCCTGGATGAAGGAGCCTCGGCAGGCTCCTGTGCCCATGACAGTCGTGTGCCTAAAACCCTATGACCTGACCTAACCTGACCTAATGAAAAAATGTAGCAGGTTTCCTTATTAAAACTATTTATCAAAATGTTTGACATCCAACAGCCAATGATTAATAAATCAATGTGCTCTTGTGGTGTCGTCCAACAAAACCAAGTTTATGGGGAAATGATACCATCACCTGCAGCACCACTATACTGAGCAGCAATAGACTCATTAACTAGCCAAACAACTGTGGTATGATGTCATTAAGGATAGAAGTTTAGCACTAGTTTTCAAAACATTTTTAATATATAACTGTTTGCTTGTGTCAATATAGGGACAAAAAGAACACAGTTTTGGCAAAAAGAGATAATGTGTTATGAAATTAAATACAATTCGATACAAAATTGTATGATTTAAGGAGAATGTGGTGTACCATGTTAGCCCTAAAATGGACGGCAATCACATTTTGGCTTTATATTCAATAATATACCACATCTTAATGTAATTTGTTTGACTAGTTTGTCTCATTAGACAGGCAGGTCATTTCATGACATTAGTATCAGCAGATACTGATATGTGGGAATAATTACTCCCTCCCCCAATCCTCCACCCCAATGCACAATTGAATTTTTGATGGAAAATAATGTTATTTGTACTGTTTGTGTTTTAAGAACAAGTGTTCAAACAATTTATGGCGGAATTCTAATGAATTTTTATCTTTGTATGGGGAATTTCAAGTTTGGACAGTGAAAAAATTTCATTCGTGACGGTACCTTTTTATTATCTCATATTGATTTGCTAACTCAGCATTGCTATCTGTACAAAAATTATAAAAGTGAAATGACATTTAGATTCTGTATACAATTTTAAAATAAATAGTAAGTAAATATTTTAAACAGTATCTTTTTCCTTGTCATGTCATAGGGTTTAACATGCACATTCAGAACAAGCTGTTGTAGTGTACTTGTGTGTCTGCTGGATGTCATTTTAAGCAATACAACTAATATTCTCTTTGTTGCATTACTGAAAAGTTTAAAATTAAATATGGTTAACAAATATAAAACATGGCTCATTTGACTACACACAGAAAAATGGAAACATCATAGTGATTCATACACCTACCGTATTCACTTTATGGCCCGTGGATCAAAAAATGTTCTGGTGATCTATGATTTTTTTTTTCATATTCCAGTAATTAATATAAGAATATCTTTATAATTGATATTCCAGTAATATAAGGATATCGTTATAATACTTGAAAATTTCAAGAAGGTGTAATGACTTTTAAAATTTGACCAAATAGTATAATTTCCCCTTAAATTGTGATGAACTGATTCGAATATGGCTATAAAAAAAAAAAGCCAGGGAGAATTCAGAGAAAGATTTCTTGTATGACCACTCCAACCTCGGGCAGATGTTCTGTCACTGAGCCAAATTTCACTCAATATTTAATATGCCACTGCTGATCTTCAACTTTCTCAAGATATTCCATATTGCTTTCCAAACTGTTTACAATTCTCTCAGTGTTCCATTATACCCTGGAGAAGGATTTTTTTTTTTTTTTTAAATCAGTCAGTTTAAAAAACAACAATAAAGGGAAACAAAATTATTTGAATATTAATACTGGTATATCAAGTACATTTTACAATTTGTTTAAGACATGCTAATAATGTCTTGCTTTGTTTGAGATTATTGAAAGATGGATGAATGTTTAGCATAAATATGTTCCAAAAATCACAATGTGATGGATGATGAGGATAGAGGGTAGGTAATGTATTCAACATTTATCACCTATACAGTAAAATGTTGGTTTTAATTGTAACTATACTAGGGCCACAAGTCTCCAAAGTGATCTTGCCAAACACGAAGTGTGCGACCTGTAGTGCCCTGAATTGTAATACTGACTTGAATTGTAATAAAAACTGCCCTGAATTGTAATAAACTAGCTGACTTGAATTATAATAAAAACTGCCTTGAATTGTAATAAAAACTGCCCTGAATTGTAATAAGAACTGCCCTGAATTGTAATAAAAACTGCCCTGAATTGTAATAAGAACTGCCCTGAATTATAATAAGAACTGCCCTGAATTGTAATAAAAACTGCCTTGAATTGTAATAAAAACTGCCCTGAATTGTAATAAGAACTGCCCTGAATTGTAATAAGAACTGCCCTGAATTGTAATAAGAACTGCCCTGAATTGTAATAAGAACTGCCCTGAATTGTAATAAAAACTGCCTTGAATTGTAATAAAAACTGCCCTGAATTGTAATAAGAACTGCCCTGAATTGTAATAAAAACTGCCTTGAATTGTAATAAAAACTGCCCTGAATTGTAATAAAAACTGCTCTGAATTGTAATAAAAACTGCCCTGAATTGTAATAAGAACTGCCCTGAATTGTAATAAAAACTGCCCTGAATTGTAATAAGAACTGCCCTGAATTATAATAAAAACTGCCCTGAATTGTAATAAAAACTGCCCTGAATTGTAATAAGAACTGCCCTGAATTATAATAAAAACTGCCCTGAATTGTAATAAGAACTGCCCTGAATTATAATAAAAACTGCCCTGAATTGTAATAAGAACTGCCCTGAATTGTAATAAAAACTGCCCTGAATTGTAATAAGAACTGCCCTGAATTGTAATAAAAACTGCCCTGAATTGTAATAAACTAGCTGACTCAAATTGTAACAAAGAATAATTGCCCTGATTTGTAATAACCAGAGCTGACTTGAATTGTACTACAGTTGTTGGGCTTGTGGCCATCTTATAACCCCATGAAATCCCTAGGGATTTTAATGTATTCTAATCTGTTTTGAAGCACTCATATACTGGTACATGTTCTTTCAGTCTTATTGTTCACATACCGGTACATGTATGTGAGTGGAGATTTGGTGTTCTATAAAGTTCCAGATGATGCTCTATATACCCTTGGAAATATTTACCCTTGAATGGTGTGAACGCAATATCCTAGTAATTGAGGCACACTATTGACTGTTGTTGACCTTTTTTTTTTTGGGGGGGGGGGAGGGAACGGGACATATTTAAGTACATGAAAGAGCAAAATCTGTCTTATAAAATTAAATAGATACTATGGCTTTATGTCACAATGAAATATGTTGACTGCCCACCCCACCCCCTCAACAAAAAAACACAAAAAACATACTAAGTGAAATGCTGAATTTTTGTTGAGTTTTCTGAATAATATGTAGATATGCATGAGATTGAGATGTTTAAGTAATTTGAGGCATATACTCCTTTGTTCTAACATATGTAAAGTTAAAAGTTAAAGTTTTAGGTTTTTTAATAACACATTGATTAAATAATCATTAGCTATTAGATGTCAAACATTTAGTAATTTTTGCACATGGTCATCAGAGAAGACCCACTACATGTTTCTGATGCAGCAAGGATTCTTTTATGTGCATTTTCACACAGACAGAATAGCTCATACCATAGCCTTTAACCAGTTGTGGTGCACTGGTTCAAAAGAGAAAAAAACAATCAGTTAAATGGATCCACCAAGGTGGTTTGATCCTGTGACACAAGCACCCCAGGTGAGCACTCAACTGTAAAAGAAAGCACATATATTTTACTAAATTTAAGTACATACACATGTACTAGTATATTGTATATTAATGACAAGTTAATATCAAAAATGTAATAATAATGTACTACAGGCATTTCAGATCTGTAGCCTACACACATGTACAAAATTAGATGCTTGAACAATTGTTTAAATGAATTAATTCGAATGTATTTTATTAGTTTTGTTTTAGGTAGTGTTTCAGCTAGATTCAGACTGACCTGACCCGTTCCAGCACACCTAAAGCATACATTTTGGTACATGTATTTTTACTCTTTTCAGATGGTGAGGAAGTTAATTTGCTTCATGGCAAGTTTGAGGTAAATAATTTTTTAATAATATGGTACTACTTTCATAACTAAGATCCAAATATTTTGTTTATTTATTTATTTTGTTATTATCTTGTATGTGTATTTTTTTTCTTTCTTTTTCTGTGTGTCCTTTCATTCTGGAGAGGGACCTAACCCAGTGGTAAGGTACTGACTCGATGCACAGTCAGTGTGGGGTTGATTCCAGTCGGTGAACCCATTGGGCTATTTCTCATTCCAGCCAGTACATCACAACTGGTATATAAAAGGCATTATATGGTGCATATCAAAGATCCCTTGCTGCTAATTGAAAAGAGTAGCCCACAAAGTGGCAACAGCGGGTTTCCTCTCAATATCTGTGTGGTCCTTAAAGGAGGGCACAATCAAGGTATTTGATCTGATGAGCGTATTAAATGATATATATTACACATTATTGCTTAATATCAACAAGTATAATTGTATAATTAATTAATAAAACTGTTAAATGTGACGGCTATTATATATAATGGGTGCAGCCATTTTGTACCATTCCAGTTCATACGCCAGAGGGCGAGCTGGTGGTTATGTAATACCTAACGTGTCACGTCAGAAATTAGTCTTGGAACTGAAGAAATGAAACATACCTAATTTTTGCGGATGCATCCCAATATTCTGTAATAATAGTAATCCCAGTAAGCTAGCAACAATTATATATTATATTTAATTTAAAAAACCCCACCATTGTCAAAGTGTTGAAATAACTGTAATATGGTTTGTACATAAATTAACCCACGTACTGAAATAATAATTGGAGTGTTTTCTTAGTTAATTGGTTGTTTCTTTCTGTGGCCTGAACCTGTGATTCCTGATTGGCAGGTGTATATTTAGACGATCCCCAGACACTGTGTCTAGACACACTAAAAAGACGTGCCTCTTTTATTAAGATCACAGGCTATTGTGTGATAACCTCAAATTATAATGGACTTTACCAGCCGTCCCCTTTATTACTGTAAGTATTTCTGTAAAACCCTTGATTAAGTAGACTATCCCATCTAAAATCACAAAACTGACCAATTACGTCATACCAAAGAAAAGAAAAGTATCACTTGAGTATTGTAAGTGGTCATTTTTGCTCAAACATATCCTACCAATAGGCCGAAATAAATATGCATTTTTTCTTTGAGTTTTTTAAAAGAAAAAGATACTATAAGTATAACTCCACTTCGTTATATTGATGCAAATTGAAATATATTTAGTTTGTTATACTATCAAGTCATTTATGTTGTTTTACAAGTCATGTGGATGAAAGTAAAGTGCCTTGTCGTAAATTAGAGCATTTGTTTACACTGTGCATAATTGAGAAGTTTGAAGGAGCTGACAAACAAAACAGCTGCGTCCAGTTAGCAGGAATAATCATGTTTTTTTAAATTATTTTTAAAATTACACGTTTTTCATTTGTTAAAATGTCAGTTTGTGTATGCATCTTTCCAATACATAAGGCTCTTGCTGGAGTTTACTCTACCTTTAATCATATGTATGATGCCATATAAGGATACATGTTGTTAAAACATTTCTTTCTTTCTTTCTTTCATGCTTTCTTTCTTTCTTTCTTTCTTTTCTTTCTTTTCTTTCTTTCTTTCTTTCTTTCTTTCTTTCTTTCTTTCTTTCTTTCTTTCTTTCTTTTTTCTTACTTCTTGTGTATGGTTAGCTCATCTCAGTGTTCAGAATTTCATGCTATAATGGGAATCATCTGTAACCACCACCACCTATCTATATATAAAGCACATAAGTACGAGGATTAGCAGGTATGTGAATGCCGCCTACACAAGGATCAGGTTTTTGTACATCAGATGACCTTTATGAACTTTCGCCTGCAGCTTTGATGGTATGTTAAAACTACAGCTGCTAGACATCTTTACGAGTTAATTCATATTATCGTCTTTCTCCAGGCTATTACACAGAATTATCCTACTTGGTATAATCGAGCCTTCCAATCAATAACCTTTAGTAGTTTCTTTTGTAGAAGTCACAATGTTGCCAGCATGCCTATTTCTACATGTGTTGGAGTGTATCCTGCTGGCAGAAATTGTACTTAATTGCTTTTTAATTGGATTCTTCTCCTTAAACACCCTGTTATTAGTGAAATATTCACTGTAAATTTATTTATGAATAGTGTCAGGGAGGGAAGAAAAAAAGAAGAAGAAAAAAATTGTTTTGTTTAATGACACCACAGGGGAGGGAAGAATGTACAAACTGTACTTAATTTGTTTTTAACTGGGTTCTTCTCCTTAAACATGCTGTTATTATTATTTTTATTTTTATTTTTTTGGTTTGTTTAACGACGCACTCAACACATTTTAATTACGGTTATATCGGCGTCGGACATATGGTTATGTCGAGAAAAAAACCCAGTGGTCAGCTGACGGGGATCGATCCTAGACCGACCGCGCATCAGGCGGGCACTCTACCACTGGGCCATGCTGCCCGCTATGCTGTTATTAGTGAAATATCCACTGTGAATTTATCTACACATGATTCTGGGGAGGGAAGGGGGAAAAAAGTGCATATCATAGGGAAATGTACTTCAGTTGATATGAGTTAAAAGAATCAATTCTTTAAATCCTACATATTCTCAGCAATTAGTGTATCAACAGCCATGGTAGGTGCTGTCCTTTCTGTGGAAAAGTGAATACCAAAGATTCCTTACAGAAACAAATATATCAGGTGTTGAAATATTGCCATCCCAATCAGTTTTTGCTGATCAAAATCACCATGCACCGGGAGATATTTTTGTCTGCTGGTAATTATTTTACATTTATACTTTATGATCACAATTCATTCAGTCTGGTAGAATTTGTAGCATACCAAACCAAACATCTCACAGAAATTTCAGCAGGTCAGGTCATAGGGTTTAATGTGCACATTCAGAGCAAGCTGTTGTGCACGCCTATCGTGGGTACAAGTACTTGCGAAGCAAGATCTTCCGTCCAAGACAGAAAGTTGGGTGGGGGAAGAGGGGACCACCTGCACTGGCAGGTGCAAGGGAGCACCAGCAGTCCAACCGAAATCGGTAGCAGGTGGGAGTGGGTGGTGGTGCTATGGAATTTTGAATGGAGCATTAATAAGCCAAAGAGAAAAAAGTGCGCAGTTTGATTTGAGGAAATTTTGGCACGAAAAATTTCGGCCTGCTTCGACCTCTATATATATTATATATAGTCTGTTGTGGCACTAGACACCAAGTGCTGTTCCACTATACACAGAGCTCAGTCTAGATGGTGCATATAAATGATTCCTTTGCTGATAATGAAAAAATGTAGCATGCTTCCTCTCTAAGACTCTATTTTAACATTAGTTGATGATAAATAAAACAATGTGCTCTAGTGGTGGCATTAAAACAAACACCTGTAAACTTTATTTAGCTTAGTCAGCTCGAGCTACTTGAGTTAAGGAATTGAACATCCTTGGTGAATCTGTTAGGATTTTCCAATCCCAACCTGTATATCAAGGGATGTGGTATATGCTGTTCTGTCTATGGGAAAGTGCATATAAAAGATCTCTTGCTGCTAATGAAAAAATGTTTCCTTTGAAGAATATATGTTAGAATTTATCAAATATTGACATCCATTAGCCAATAATTAAGAAAGAAAGAAAGAAGTCTTTTATTTAATGATGCACTCAACACATTTTATTTACGGTTATATAGCATCAGACATATGGTTAAGAACCACACAGATTTTGAGAGGAAACCCCCTGTCACCACTTCATGGGCTACTCTTATGTTCATTAACAGCAAGGGATTTTTTATTTGCGCTTCCCACAGGCAGGATAGCACAAACCATGGCCTTTGTTGAACCAGTTATGGATCATGGGTTGGTGCCTCGACTGGGATTTGAACCTAGTACCTACTAGCCTGTAGACCAATGACCTAACCACGACACCACCGAGGTCAGTGTGTGTGTGTCTATATAGTTAATATCAAGAAACAAAACACATTTTTCGAGAATTAGTCACATTTTGTGGAGAACTTATTTTATAATTACCAAATTTTGATATCCATTAGCCAATAATTTATATACTCTATGTATATATAATTCATGTCAAGAAACAAAAGAAACTTTGTTCCAGAATTGGTCATATTTTGTAGAGGAGAGGAAAACATCATAGTTATTATTTTATTCCAGATTGGTCTGATGCCTTTGTTAATGCATACTTGATTTAAATAATGTTTTATTTTGTGGGTGATTTGTATGTATACACAAAATGCTGCCTTTATTCCACCCTTCACGTAATAATTTGTGAAGAAGAATATTAGTAATATTGAATATGTCTCTAGCAGATTTTAATGCATAAACAAATTGAAAAAAATAATAAATCAATATTAAATTGTTAATTCTAACAATAGACATCTGAGATTTACAACATGCTGATGACAGAATTCCAATAATTGTAGAGAAAGATTTATGTGTGTGAAGTTTTTATGGCCTCGGTTTTCCCATATATTTTCACCTATTATTTTATGAACCAGACCATCAATATATTTGGCTTGAAAATTGTTGATCGTATCAGAAATTATGTATGACATTTGCAAGCTGCAGATAAGAGAATTTCCACACAATGTCTAGACAAAGATTTATGTGTAATGCTTTTTATGACTTCAGTGTATTGGTACATCATCATCAAATGGTTCATGAAAAAAAACAATCAGCAATATTTAGCCTCAATCTATTCAGTTAATTTTCATCAATTGCATTTATATGAGTTTTTATGATTAATTTCTGAACAGGATACATTAAAGATTTCAGTATCTAACTGTTTCTTACTTGTGAACAGGATAGGTTAAAGATTTCAGTATCTAACTGTTTCTTACTTATGAACAGGATATATTAAAGATTTCAGTATCTAACTGTTTCTTACTTATGAACAGGATACATTAAAGAT
Organism: Dracogyra subfuscus; assembly: GCA_016106625.1. Classification (NCBI taxonomy): domain Eukaryota; kingdom Metazoa; phylum Mollusca; class Gastropoda; order Neomphalida; family Peltospiridae; genus Dracogyra; species Dracogyra subfuscus. Next base: position 13,382 of record JAECMU010108464.1, read on the forward strand.
TTCAGTATCTAACTGTTTCTTACTTGTGAACAGGATATATTAAAGATTTCAGTATCTGTTTCTTACTTGTGAACAGGATATATTAAAGATCTCAGTATCTAACTGTTTCTTACTTGTGAACAGGATATATTAAAGATCTCAGTATCTAACTGTTTCTTACTTGTGAACAGGATAGATTAAAGATTTCAGTATCTAACTGTTTCTTACTTGTGAACAGGATATATTAAAGATCTCAGTATTTAATACCCCCATCACAGCGGAGTGTGAGCCCACCGCGACCTCACTGCATTGCAGTTTTCATAAAAAGCGCAGAGTGGTCGTGGAAAACTGACAGAAATGTGTGAAATGTATTAGGCAGGTAGTACACAGTACGCTCTTGACTCACTTACTGCGCTCTCACTACGCTCTCATTGCGATCCTATACATTCCCAGTTTGATTATCGGCACGCTCACACTGCACTGTCACTACGCTCTATGCGATCTCGCTGCGACCAAGTCGCTTTTGCTACGATCTCACTGCACTCTCACTACGTTGCAACTACGCTCTCCTACGTTTGGACCACGCTCGCGCTCCACCTAAAAATACAGTGAGCTCGACCTCAGGAGATCAGTCCAGTTGTAGCCGCTACGATTAGAAGCATCATCTTTCACAATACCTAGCCATGGTCGGACCCAGCATCTCCTTGGCGTTGCCCTCCTCCTTGTTCGCCTTCTTCTAATGATGTTCAGAGCAGCCACATCATTATGTGCCTGTTGTTGCTGAATATGTGCTATCTGTTGTCCAATTATTAGCAACTTCTGACAGTCTGAAGCAATGGTGAAGAGGAGGTGACACTGATGATGAGGTTGTATTTATACCATTAATTTTGTGTGTGCGC